>VXBB01015528.1:110421-141929 GCA_013399915.1 Illadopsis cleaveri
TTTTATCTCCTTTTATCTATTTCTTAACAGTAAATAGATATTTTAATCCCGTTGCTCCTGCAGGTGAATTCAATTCACTAATAAAGAACATCCTTTTCCAGCCACATCAATTTTACATTTGTATCAAGTCCAATGCAGTCTGTTCAATAAACACAAAATTCTTCCCCTGGGACTCAGAGGTGTCAGGACAATGAACAAAAAACCCAGAAGTATTTGTCCAGCTTAACTTTTGCAATGAAAAAAATTTCTTCAAATCACCTGCAACTAAGAAATAAATCTCAAGCACTGTAAATTCATGTATAAATTTGTTCTGTAGTAACCATCCCTACCTCTGTACCAAAGCTAGCTTCTTATATTATATGCACTCTTATCTGTGATATTTTCTTTTAGTAGTCTCATCAATACAAAGAACTTTTAAAGCCAAGTTATGGCACTATCAGAGGCAACCCAGAGTCTTTTGATCAAATAATCAAATTAAATATCAAAAGGTAATTAAAATGAAAAAGATTTCAGTCTACCTCCAGTTTTCAGTCAAGCATGATGAAAGCATTATTATTATTATTTTATTACCTTCCATTTTCTCGAATCCTGCCATATGGCTTGGATGATGTGGATCCACAATTATTGAAGAATGTTTAACTTAGATCAAAGCATCATTGAATTCAAAACGTTGCTACTTTCTCTGAATTTCAGCAATACTGTTCCGTGGTTTTCTTTTTGACTCATTGCCTTATAGAAGAGCAAATTCTCAGCTTACAAACACTTCTTGCATTCACAAAAACAACAAATACATCACAAAGAAATACTGTTGCACTTAGATTTTTCATATCCTGTCAATTTTTTCTTCCTCTTCAATTAAATGCTCTTATCAGGAAGAAAAAAGATCTTCCTTTTTTTGTAACCACAGTATTTAGTATCCTGGGATATAATGTGAACAGTGTGCTGCTCTTGCTATAATTACTAGTGATAGTTTTGTATTATGTAATTTATACCTTATACAACATTAAAAATCAGCACATTCCTGTGCCCAGAATATTTCTGATTTAGGGGGGTATGTGGCACCAGTTACACCTGGATGAAGTGCAATACAAAATAACAGAAGAGTGGCCTTAAGAGCTCACTGACTGGTGGGATGAATATGCCTTCCTCTTTTGGCCAGCCAGCTCTGCTGACTGCAAAGCAAAGCATTCACCATGAGCTCCCAGGATTGTTAAGATGACAAAAAGATTGACAGCCACTGACCTGAAGCTCACATTGTACATATAGATCAGCATTAGGAGGCTGAACTCCCCAACCTTTCCCCCACATACAGAGCAAATAGAAAGAAATTGATTCCTTAAGAGGAATTCAAAGCAGGATGTGTCCTGAAACACTGCTTGCAAAGGTATTTTTGTGTCTCCAGTGATATTAGGAGGAGTGAAGGAGGCCCCCTAACTTGGGCACTTAGATACTCAGTGATGTGAGTACTGCAGTGGTACAGGGACAGGGTAGTTCCATTGCTCCTTTGAGGGCTCAACCCTTTTTTTTTTTTCCATTAAACTTACAAAATTTTTAAAGCAAGACCTGTGGTCTTTCTGCACCCTTTACATTTCCCAAAGCCCAGACATCCATCTGCGGAGCAGCAGAAAGATCAGACATCAAGAGAATACAGAAAATGAAACCAAAGAGAAGCATGGAGAGACAAGTTGTGATGTTAATGGGTGTGTGTGGGTGTAGGGGGGAGGGGGTGGGGTGTGCAGCTGCCATGATGGTTTAAGTATGTTTGGGTGTTGATATGCCTGTAGGAAGGAAAGGACAAAATAATTTCAAAAAAGTACAACACAAATAAGGTGATTGTGAGGGAATGTAATGAAAGGGATATGAGGCTGCGAGTGCTGATACAACACTGTGGAAAGGGAAAGGAAATCAGAGGCATGGGAACATAGTGGCTAATGAAGGACCTTAGAAGCTGAAGCCAAGAATTTAACTTCATAAAAAGTACAACAGGAGACCAAGGATGTGCTCTCTTCAAGCAGACAAAAGCTAGACACAGTGGGGCTTGCTACGCAGCTTTGGGTCATTATTACATGTTGGTTCCATTATTTCTGTCTTCATCAAGTGTTATTAACTCATCATCACCACAGGCTGCCTTTTTGTCATGTAAAGCTTTGTACTCTGAGCAAAATGTCATTCATTGCTCATGGCTTCCTCGAAGCAGAGGAGCAATACCTTTGTGCCTGGAAGGATAGTCATGATACCTGAATTGATGGAGCATGCTACAGAAGTGTGGCAGATCGGACCAGGGAGCTGGTGCCTTTGTAGAAGAAAATAAAGCAACAACTCCATATGTTAACCTCTAAGATGCCTAAGTGTGTATAGCCAAAATTTTCTTCATTCCCAAAAACTGCTGGGGCTTGGGACCCAAATAAAAAGATAGCTCACCTGAAACTTAGCTTGGTTTAAAGTAAAAAGTCTATTTAATCCTTTATTTTTGAACAAAGGTATTATCAGGATTTTTTCAACACTAAAAGGAGGTTTCAGTGGCAGCTATATAGCTATCTAAATATTTGAAAAGTGTCACCTGATTCCACGGGTTGCCCTTCACAACAGATTCTTCAACTTTTACAAGTACTGTAACTGTAATTTTGACTGAGTTTCCATTCAGATGCACATTAGGAATGGTTTTAATTGAATTAATTAGGTGCCACTCATCAAATAAATATTTACAAATAGGTATATTTTACCTGTGATGGGGAAGAAACAAAGCAGACATTCCTAGAAAAATTTCCTGGCTAACTCTTTCTGGTGCTTTTGTTTCTTGCCTTCATTATTAAGCAACTATTCATTGCTCGATAAGCCCCTGATGTCAATTCAACCCTTTCATACTTCAAATGACTCTGGGCTTTGGTTTAACTTGCAGAAGATTATTCTGTCTCTTGCATTGAGTTTAGCTGTCTGTGATATCATTGCAAAAGCAGGTATTTTCTTTGTGAATGATTTTTTCTTCTCTGAGATATTATTCAGCTTTGTGCAAACTGGCACTGCACAGAGGGGATGGTCTCTGGGTTTCTTTTGTAATCTGCTCTGCACCAAAACACAGACACCTTCCATGATACTTATCTGTGCCCTGAGAAAGATGTGCAGACCCTACCTGCTCAGTTTTTTCTCACTTTCAAAAAAAAGGCAAAGCAAGTCTACTGCTGGTTGTAGATTCTCTTTTCTTGACTTGATGCCACACAAGGTTATCAGTCGGCTGAGCAGAGGAGTGATGGTATTTGTTTCCCCCATCATGAGGTGTAGCACCAGTTCATCCTCAGATGTATGGCAGAAATGTGATGTCCCTATTCCAGTGAGGCAGAGACAAAAATCTCCACAGCACATGAACAGAATCAGCCATTCTGCTCTGCTGTACACTGCAAAATCTCTCACACCAGCTGGATGGGTGTCACAGCTGCAAACTGAGTGAGAAGTACCTAGGCTTGCCTTGGGAATGGAGCCAGACATAGAATCTGACACAATCCCACAATCATGCCCAGCTCCCAAATGCATTGCTCCTATTAAAAATCTCCATGTCTTCCCTGAAAGCCATTTATTTTAGGGAACATCTGTTATTCTGGTGTAACTGGAGGGCATGTTGTGCTGGTGTAAACAAGCCCAAGGGAAGTTTCATGCTGTCTTCCCACCATGTCCTCTTTGTTCTTCTCCCTTCTCATCCCAGTGACAGCTGTGTCCTGGGCAAAGCTTACCATTTCTGTGGAAAAGTGTGGTATTTTTAGCCTGATTTCTTAATAATATGAGAACTGTGAGATCATGTCCTTCATGTGTTTGTGGAAAGGGCCATTGTAGAAATACCCTACAGCCCCTACCTTTCCTGCTAACATTTTACCCTGTTTAGCAGTCTCAATAAAACATGTCAGAAGGTTGAAGAGGTCTGAAACGTCAAATGACTGGTATATCTCTTGAGAAAAAGTGCCATGGAAAGGAAACCATGGCACACCAAATATTAAGCCTCAGAAAATTTACAGGGCTTCTTTTCTCTCTTCTTTCCATCCAGTCAGAGACAAATGTATAAGAAACCTAACTCCTTCAGTCCTGCTTCTAGTTGAATTACTTTTTTTCTGTAAAGCTCAGTGTAAACAAGGGTTATCTGACTGGACACTCCTTCCAGTCTCACTTGGGTATGTAGACAAGGTTGACAGTCCAGAACTGTCTCCTGCAAGCTGTAATGACCAAAACACGGGGAACAGTGTGTGAGAAGACAGTGTTTATGTCTTCTGCTCTCAGTTTCCCAAAGTCTCAAAACTGTGAAGGCCCAAGGCTTACACCTATGCTTATATTTGGGGTTTGCTTTTTCTTGTGTTTGCCTTGCTGTTTCCACATCCACTGATGTTTGTGGTAGTAGAGACGTGAACTGAGAACAGTTTCATCTGTAGATCTCCATATACAGCAGGTCTTCTGGCCATACACAGGAAACCTAACTTCCACTGACAGGTTTTGCATTTTCTATCTAGAAAATATGAGCATCTGTCAGACTAAACAGTCTCCACTGATACATGCTAAATAGAAAATATGCCAAAGAACCAACAATGGTGATAATGAGTAATGGGCAATTCAGATATAATTAGGACCCCCAGCTCATTGAGTCTGACATCTTAATCTGACACTACTTCTTCTCTAGTCTGTGAAGTTGTGCCCTACTAAAGGCTTAAATTTCAGTAAACTACAAGTGACCTGGAAGTTAAATTAAATATTCAGTTGTCATGAAAGAAATGGCCTTGCTGCACACTGTAAATTCTGAGAAATTTCATTAATTGGTGTAGACAAAATGCTTAGGCTTCACACTATGAAAAACCCCACAACCAGACAAGAGAAATGGGCAACTTGATCCCTTTGTAAAATTTTGTAATTTTCTAACCCATATTTTTGCTTGTTGCAAAACTAAATTGACACTGAATTTAAATTTTAAAAGCATTGTGAAGACAATTTCTTTTTTTTCCCTTTGTCCTTAGTCAGAAGTTAACTTTAGATTTGATCAACTCAGAGTATTATTTGCTAAAAGCTACTGGCAAGAGTGATGAAACATTGTCATGAATTTTCATTTTGTTCCACTACATTCCATCAAAAATACTGAAAAGATTATCCCTTTGTACTATGCTAGGATTCCTTAGACAGGTTATGACATCTGTGAAAGGTTCTCAGTAAATGTTAGTTTCATTTCCAGGTACAATTTTAGAAGATAACAGTTACACAACTTTCCAAAGAGCAACAGCATCCCAGCAGCACAAATTTACAGCTTTTGGACCAGAGCTATGGCATATGGATCAGAACTGTTTGTGTCTCAAACCACAGTGTAAGCTGATGCTTTCCTGCAAAAAGAAAAAAAAAAAAGGAGAATTTTGGTCAGCTGGTAGAAAGGGGAAAAGCTGGCTATCAAAATGATATTACCTTACTGCCTGACAGTAATGTAGCCTCTGGGAATTCAGGTAAGTAGGGAAGAATGCATTTAATAGAACATGAGTTCTATAGATCTATAGATCTCTTTTTGAAGCATCAGCTTCAGCTGGGGAGATAATGGGCTATTGAAAGACCTGCTAGGGAAAACACGATTATACCATCTCTCTCTCAGACATCTGAATGCTCTTTCTGAAGCCTTTTCTGTTTGTTTCTGATGTGAAATTTTACTTTATTTGCCACAATAGGGTAGTGTATATTCCACCTCCCATTAAGGTCCATGGGGACACTTAACAGAAGTGGGGTTGGCAAACAGCCCTTTTCCAACCATTTCCAACATAATGGTTGCTCAACTTCCCATCTTTGACATTGTATTCAAACATACAAGCTTTTCTTAATGAAAGGAGTAAACTCAAAAGTCAGAACCATTAGATTTTCTTTTATCCTTCATGAGTGCAACTGAAACAGGACATAGCTCTAAAAAGTTGCATAGACCTGTTAAATAAGAAGACTTCTTTATAAGGAAAGTTACAGAAAGCAAAGAATAGTAAAAAACTGAAGGGTGACAGTATCACATTTGTAGATAAGATGAGTACATGAAGGAAGGAATGCTAAGGAGAAAAGACTAAAAATGTGTGGAGGTTTTATTAGTGAGCCATCTCATTAGAATGACTCATGGTTGAGCAATTTTGCCTTAGAGGAGTTCCTTTGATTCATGGCAAGAAACTGGGAGGCTCTGGAACTGAAGAAAACCAAGAATTAGTGATGGAAAACACCAAAAGTTTAGAATTTCAAATGTAGGTGATTATTCCAAATGTTTTGAATCTTGAAGCATTGTAGTTTTAGATGTCAGATTTCATAATATTAGATGTGGACACTCTGTCCCAAGACCATTGCGATAATTCCTGTAGTACTGGACCAGGATGAGTTTTAACTGATTGGTTTCTCAGAAATATTTGTCTAACTTGTTCTTGAAAATTTGCAAAGAAAGAAATAAAATGCTATTCCTAACCAGCTCCTGTATTTTGTGTTCTGATCACTGATAAACTGGAAGGACTCTGTTAACCAGCTGTACATCCACCTTAAATGAAAAGATGCTGGACTAGATTTCCATAATTTCCTTATGTGTCATTTTCCAGCTCTGTAGATCTTTATAATCACCCTTTCCATCCAAAGGTGGTCTTCCTGTTGTCTTCGGGGTAAGATAAGGCAAACAAGTGACCAATGAAAGCTATTATTGCTACTTTAATGGCATTGGCATTACTATTGCTATAATTATTGGCATTACTATTTTACTTTGTTTATATGAGGGATGGCTGACAGAAGGAAACCAAAAATGAAACAAAATTTAGATAGACTAATATATAAACCTTAGGGAAATGGGATTCCATCTGAAATGAAGGAAAATATGAAGAAGTGGAATGCAAAGTGTAGTCAAAGCCACTTTCCATCTCCTGAGGGAAGTCAGACATCAAGGTACAGCAGGACTGGGCCATGTGTCAAGGGAATGTTGTGAGACAAAATGAGCATCTACCAGTCCAAAACATTTGCCTCCTCCCAACGCATTTCTCATCAATATTCCAGAGTCTGCAAAGACCTGCCTCCAAGACGCCCCCACAGGTATAGGTAGTGACAAAGTGGAGAGTTAGTACTGTGCTGCCAAATAGCACAAATGCAGGCCATGAGAAAATCCCTGCTGAATCGCATGACCTACACAAGGGTGGCACGCCCACCAGCACTCAGGCCTGCAACATCCGTTTGTCATCTTTCCAGGAAAATGTTTCCAACACTTTAAAGTTTCCTGGGCTTATTGGAGATTTTGGGTTTAGTGGCATTTATGTCCATTTACGTAACTTCTGTGAATCTGTTGCTAATTGTTGTATTTGCTTCTTTATTTCATTTGTCCGATGCCCTTTGAGTGGTTTTAATAAAATCACATATTATGACTAACAGTCTCTGTCCTCCATCAGAGAGTACTTTTATGTCTCAAATAAAGAAGGTTTGACAATTAGACCCCACGCCTTTATTCTTTACACATCCAAGTCTCCAGTCCCACTCTTTGACATAATGGAAGTCCTTCAGGATGGGACAAGGTGACACTCACACTGTGCAGGCTGGGAGGGCATTGAATCCACATAGTAGTCAAGTTTCTCACTCAGCTCAGACAATAATGAAGCACTGAGATGTAGCCCTCAAGATTTGTAAAGGAAATTGTAATGGTGTGCTTCTCCCCCCCATTCCCATATATATCCCATATTATTTCCCATAATCTGCTCAGGTGATAATAACCAGTGCTGGTTGCAATGGTGTATTTGGTCATGAGGGCTCTATCCAACTCAAACTGGTTTTAGGGGATACAGATAAGAACACAATAGCCAGAGGCTAATTTGAGCAATGCACCCACCTAACCACAGTGCTGCTCAGGGTCTGAGTCAAGCCAACTTTGGAAGAAATGTTTGCAGTTGATATTCAGATACAACTATGGGTCCATTATCTTACTCCTCAAACTATGGGAGGCCCAGGACCCATTGAAGTCTACTGCACAGCAATGAGCTGCATGCCAGGATCTCCCCTGGAGTAGACACAAGATTACTTCTTGAGTCAAAGAGAATCCTAATTGCATCTGTCACTCTCTAAGAGATTTGGGAAGCAACACATTGAAATTTTGAAATCTCAGCTACGTGATATAAAAGGTCAAATGTGCACATATACTCTTTTAGACATAAACCGTTGACCAAATCTAGGACTAAGTTGGATTCAGCTGCACCTAAACTTCCTTCTGAGAAGGAGTTTAGAAAGCAGAGTATAATTTATGAACTTCAAAATTCAGTGGGAGGGTCCCTCTGACAGTTTTGTCTGACCCTATCAACTGTACCTTACCATTAAATCTTATTAAACTACTGTCCTATTTACTATCAAACTTTGTTAAATCACAGTGCTTTATATCAGTAAACATATTGATGCTTCTCTCTTATGAAGTGCATCACTCCACCTGTGACAGAAATACACTTAGAGCACACTCAGCATTTACAGTGTAATTGGTATATTCTAAATAAATATCCCTCTGGATAGATTACTGTATAATTCAGCTACATTCAAAGATCTAATTCACAAAAAAAATGAATAGAAGCATCTATAGTGTTAATTGTTACCAAAGCAATGTTATCGAACAGCGCTGGTTAGATGGGACCAGAAATGGCTCTGTTCTTAATAAGGCTGTTCCAGGAAAAGTTAATCCACAAGTAGCTACTCTTTTTCATTTCCTCCATTCTCCTCTGTCTGAAGCCAAATCTGCTTGGCACTACAGCAGCTGGCTTCCAAGATAAGGCTGTGAGATCCTGCAGAAACATGCTATGGCTTCTGTGTATGCACAGATGTCAGCAGCTTTCTGCAGTGCAGGGATTCCTCTGTAGTGGCTGATAGTGGCTTGACAGTGCTGTGCATTCCTAGACCCTCTCCTTATGCAAACCCAGACTAATCACAGAAACATCACAAAGAGAAATGTGGAGGTTTGAAAGGCCAATGACATCAAATTCCACAATTTCAACAGCTCCTAGCATAACCCTGAGCAGTGAGAATACATTGGCCCCAGCAACAAGTCTGGTATGTTGGCCCAGAACACAGTATTAGCATTCCAAAGAGTGTCAGTGCAATATTTGCATACTGATTAAAAAGTAAATCAGTAACTTCAGTCAACAAATTAGCCTAAAATGTCTATTGCCAAAGTTTATGTGCAACATAATTCTACAGATTCATTTTCAGTGGCCCATATCCATCTCAATTAACTAACATTTTTAAAATGTCTCCATTCAAATAAGACATTTTTATATAGATATAAAATATTAAAATGTTGAACAAATCTTACAATTCATAACATATTGGTGGTTTCTTCCCAAAGAAACACAAATTACGACATCAAAACACTCATTTTGATTATATAGAAAAACAGGGATTTTCATTTCAGTCCCTCAATAAGATAATTATATCTGCTTATACTGGAATTCATTTGAATGTTAACCGTCTGAAAATCTAATCTTGATATTTTTAAAAATTAACTTAAAAATAAATCTCTATGTTTCACTTTTGCAGAGATGCAAGTTTCAAAACATGAATCAAATACGATCAAAAATCAAACAGGAAGCTTTCTTCTTTTTAAAATGAAAAAAAATATTGATGATTACCTTTATTTTGGGGCCTGGATCTTTATCTGAATACCTGCCAACTTGGAGGAAGGAGATTTCTTTCAGAAGTAATTTTGCATGCAGGTATAAGTCTTTCTTTGAGTTCATAGGCCCAATTTCATTATAAATTACAGTTATGTTTTACTTTAAAACAATGCTTGGAGGCAGCGTTTGAAGTAGTTTGAAGTTGATCAAAGGTCTGTGCTTGAGATATTTCAGTTTCAGTATTTACTATTGTATATTCAGAAAAAATATAACAGTAAAAATCAGCCCAAACTCAGAATGAGATAACTAGGGTATAAAAAGAAATGTTAGCAAAAAGAATAGAATGAGAAAGGACAAAAGAAATAGTTTAATCCACAGAAAAATACCACTGAGATTTCCCAACACTCTGATAAATGAAATTTGTTTTGGGTAAATAAGAAAAGAAGAAAAACAGCTTGTGTTGCTGGAGTGGATAAGAATGGGTCATCCAGCACAGGCATTCTGCACCAGAAGGAAGAGTTTCTCTTGGTCTTGGCCTCAGGTAAACTGCAGAGGCCATTCAGTTAACCTCAGAAACTCATTTAGAAATTAGAACAGCTAAAAAGCATCTGGAACATGATCTTATTGCTGTTTTTTCATAACTTTGTTGCAAATTCCAAGTTTTCATTTTTCAAGCAAATCTATTTAAATTCTGCCTCATATGAAACTAACTGCGCATCATATGACAGACGGGTGAAGCAGTCTTTAGCATGAAATTGTGTTACTTTCACTCTTGCAATGTCCTGGAATAGGTCCAGCATGTTAAGAAAATAAGTGTGCCTCTGGCTGTGCTGTAAAGGCCAGTAAAGACATGAGCAATTATGAGTGTCTTGTGCTGAGGACATAAGGTGAGGATATACCAGTGAGTATGTGGCATTCATGAGTGCTCTTCACATCTGTTACCCACTGGCTGCTCAAGGGCTCTTCCTAAAATAGAAGAAAATAAAAAGAATAGAGCACTCACCCCACAAGAAGAAATGAAGAAATGGTGAAGAGATAGGGCCTGGAGTTAACAAAAATGTACAAGATATCACGAGATGGCAGAGACAAAGATGAGGAGGTGCAGAAGGGAAAGACCAGCCTGCACACAAGCAGGCTTGCATGAAGACAAACTGAAGACAAACTGGAGGAAATTTCAGAGGGCAAGGGGTGGAGTCTTGTAGAACCAAGGTGTGAGATGGGAGTATGAGGCTCATTGTCACACAGGACAATCCCATGAAACCGAGCAAGGTACAGAAAGAAATGGAGATCAGTTTATATGCAGTGGAACGTTGTTTCTTTGCAGAGCAAGATGTCAGCTCTTAGCAACCTCAGGCAGTTTGAGAAGTGACCAAAAAAAAGGTGTCAGTGATGAACTGTGGGACACCTTCTTACAACCTTATCTTACATTGCATGCCTGTGCAACAAGGCACACAGTTTTCTGTGGTCCAGCATTGTTGCTTAGAGGAACTTGTAACAAAAATTCAAAAGGAGATAAATAGGACAAGCTCACGTAATTTCTTTGCTTGATTTCAATGGACAGGGAAATTACATAGAGAAGACAATGACAATTGATAAGAAACTGTGAGGCAACAGAAGACCTCCAGCAGGAAGAAGTCACTGATGATAATTACTAAGCAAGCATGTAGTCTGCCACAGGACCTATATAATAAGAATTAAATTTAAAAAGCCCAACTGAAGCATTCACATAGTAAATGCAACCACCTTGAACAACAAAATAGAAGAGCTTTAGTAGTAGCACAGATTGAGAAACTGGATATTACAACAAAAATCAGTGGGCCTACACTCATGACTAGAATGCAGGTGCTGGAGAATATACACAGTTCAGTCACCATATGATCAAATTGGTTAAAACAGTTGTGACCATCTTAAGTTAATTATGTGGTATTCTGCAGAATGAATGGTGAAACAGTATCCTTTTGGGTCTAAATCATCCAAGGGAAGAAGAATTAACAAAATTATGTTGTTGCAGTCCTGGGAATCAGCCATGGGCCAGTGCAATGAGTGTGGGGAACAGAGCTCTTGTTAACATTATTAAAGGCAGAAATCTGACAGGGAACAGTCTTATTTGGGAAGACCTTAATTTCCAGATAGAGGTTGGAAAGCAACTACAGCTTTCTGCCAGGTGCAGTAAAAAGGTCTGGAGTCAATTTCATGAGGTTGTAAAGAAATATAACAAAAGCAAACAAAACCCAAGCTTTAAATGACCCCAGCTGAGCTCCCTCTCAGAAATTTGTGAAGCTAAATTAGCCACTTGGGCACTTAAGAATGAGCAAGATTTCGTCACTTACACGCCCTGACCTGTGGAAAAAAAATATTTAAAGAAAAGATACATAAAGGGAATAACTTGCTACAGGCTTCAGTAAGAGCAGTAATGTTGACCACCAGGATGAAACTGGGATATGCTAAATGGAAGAGGAAGCAAAATTCAGAGTTTANCTGCATTGCTACAACACAGAAGTTACAGCCTCTCCTTTGAGGAGATTACAAAGACTTTTCAGGCATCCTGACATAAGATTATATTTAATTCTTGCCTTTCACAACAAATACTTCAATATAGAGAAAACATTAAAGAATGAAACTGTTATGCTCAGTGGTATACTCAGTTATTTCCAGTATCCTCTTCATATACTGGGATGGAGGAGAGACCCTGTCATATTTTAAAATTAAACCACTAACTTACCATTAAGGTGAAGTTGAAGATGATAAAAAAATTAAATGACAAGAACTCGAATTAAACCTAAAACAATTCTGGAAGACCATATTTCTTAATAAAGTCTTCACTTCATGACTGTGACTGCCCTTACAAACAATGCCTCCAGTATGGGCAAGAAGCTCAAATTCATGGGTCTTTTCTGCAGTATTTGGTAATTCACAAATTGTTTTCAGGTCACTACCCAATTGCATCCATAGATTTTAACCTAGTAGACCTTCCCACACTATTTGTTGAAGTGTTTCTTAATCGTCATCACATGAAAAATAAGCATCTAAAGAAAATATCTTACGTTGTGGCCACATTCTACAAGTTCTTATTAAGCTGAAAAATAAGTTTTTAGAAGCCCAGAGTATGATTAATCATTGCAGAGCTTCAAAGTAACTATGTAAATATTTATCTCAAATTGGGCATTGTTTCTGTTTTTCTAAGAGTCATTTCTCATAACAAATTAATTTCTAAAGGGTCTCAGGGACTCACAGATTTCTGAGACTGATGTTTAATTGCTGTTTAAAGAAGTTCAAAAGTAATATTGATATAGACACTAAAGAAAAATTCTTAAAATATTTCCGTTTAACTGGATATTTTTCCCACCAGAAAATTTGATCACTGTGCTAATGTATTTGCTAGTCATGCAAAATCAGGACCTATTTTCTTGTATGTTCACAGAGATTCTCTCAAGAATTTATCCTTAGGCATTTTCTTCCCTATGACTGAGTGTTTAAACCAGTAAGAGAAGGAAGAAATACCAGGTCTAATGTTTTTATGCACCAAAAGACATTACCAAATTACAGACCTAAATGAGACTCAGGTAGTGCAATGTGAATATCTAATGGAACTTAAAGGCCCAGGACAATAAATGTACTTGAGTAAATACTGTAGGCAATCCTGTTTTCAGTCCCTGAAAAAAAAATGAGACTGGAATTCGTCTTTTTGTTTGAGGAAATTACATTAAAGTTCTCTACATAGATGTTTCCTTCCAGGTTTAAAATAGGCCTAAAAACTATCTACCTTGAACACAAAGAGTTTGTATGGAACCAGATCTCCTCTTCGCACAAGCCAAGACATTTCTTAGGCCCAGGGGCTTCATCTCATGCTTATCCTTTAATTAAGGTCTTGATTTATTGAAGTGTTGCTTTTAAGAAATTCCATTTGATATATCTGTATGATCTGGAAAAGAACTGATGGACACATCTGTGAAATGCAGCTTGTCAGGAAATGCACAATTAATACAAAGTCCTTCAGTAGGAGTGCCTGTTTTCAGTAAATAAAATTTCAAGGTCATGACAGCATCCAGCTTTTCTTTCTACTTTTTGACCTGGTTTCTACTGACAAAAACAAAACAACAATTTGAGAGTTGTCATAAAATTAGGAAATGTGGATGATTGCCAAACTGTAATGAACAAATTTCTATGTTGTCATTGCCAAAATTAACAACTTTCTTAATTAGGAAAACTATTGTTTTACTTACTATTAGGATCTGACATCCTATCTTTACCAATGCAGAGAGGAAACGAATTTCCCTCTCTGGCAGGGTTAATGGTGTAAGTGATGTGACTGTGAGAGGTTCAGGCATGACTACTACAACCAAAAGGAAAGTCTTGTGTTCTTATCAAAGTTCACGTATCAGAAAGAGATTGTCCTCCACCTTACAACCAATTAAGATTTTGCCACAATTATGCTGTTGCAGAACTTTACTGCTCTGGTGTTAATTCACTCCTCTTGTTAACTTCAAATTAAAGTTTATAATGCAAAAGTTTTTAACTATTTTTTTGGTACTCCAAAATAGTTTTTAAATTGTTTATTTTTCTAACCCTTCTGTTTACCACTCCACTGTGTCCAAAAGAAAGCAATCTCTCATATAAAACTGGGTTTCTATTCCTTTCGTTCCTTCACTAATAATTTTCTTCATTGTTCCTCTTCATGTGTCTTGAACGAATTTCTCCAAATTTGAACAGACCACTCAAACTAATATTTCCACAGATGTTCTGTCAATTACTTTGATACTTGTCTAACTTTTTGCAAATTCCCAATGCACCACTGTACATTTATATTTTAGTAACTGTTTTGCATTGACAGCACGTAGTCCTCTTGCACTGGACAAGCGTTTCTAGATCTTTCTCACAAACATTTTACTGCTAAGCTCCTAGTTGCTAGCAGATGTTATTATTACTGTTTCTTTAGGTTTCTTAGTTTCATCCAATCTCTGCAGGACCTCAAAGTTCTCTTATGCTTCAACATGATATCATGTTGTGTTAGTGATGCCTCAACTTTGGATAATTGGGACTTTTAGTTTAGCATAAACCTAATATTTTTTCCAAATGGGAAGACTGAACTGACATCTTTATGTAGGACAACTCCCTGAACAAACATAATAAAACTGCAAACTGTTGTCAGTAGTAACTCTTTGTAACTCTTGCCACTTTTAATAGCCAACCTTTCACAAGTATTTGTTGTTGATCCTCTGGAAAACAACTCATCTTCTTCACAGTTCCTGAAAAGATGCCTAACCCCAAGGCAAGATAGAAGAGATACAGTTTAGAAAAATATTTGGTAGAAAATGCATGAAGGTATTTGCTTGGTTTAGCATATCTTCCTTAGGTAAACTTTTGCTGTGTTTTATACCTTTTTCTCTTTTTTTCTGTCTCTTTCAGAAATCAAAAAAGCCAAATCAAAATAGTGAATCTACTTAGGCTGAGAAACACATTGATGCAACTATATTACTTTTAAAAACTACAGAACTGTGCTGTACTGTGCTTTGGCACATGGATGCAGTGGTCCATTCAGAACTTTAGGCTCTTTACACATTTAGAGAGTACATAAATATTTAGGCACTCACAGGAGAAAAGGGTGGCAACTTAGGAAAAGAAATGGAGATCCAAAAAGCTTTGCATGGCTGAAATATAACCCTGTAATTATATAACTTAAGTTAAACAACAGCTCAATAACATGCCAGAGAGTTTTTGCAGCTGCACCTCTTAACTCAGAACACCCTTCTTCCAAGGGGCTGGGGGGGCTGTGATTGCAGTGCAAAGGCTAACTCTATCTGGTATCCATTCTCTGGTGGAATGAACCAGAATTTGTATTCTAATCCCTTTCTCTTCCATGTATTTTGAACAGAAATTTTTCCTAGGTAGCATAATGACATCATTTGCCTTTTCAAAATATGTCTTACAAGGAGCTTTTGTTTGTTTGGAGAGGTAGGGTATGGCTGATGTGAGTTTTCCTCTACTCTACACTTTATGTTGCTAAGTGACATTTGGCAATGAATATTGCATGTTGCTCCTGTTTCTCTGAGCCAGCAGCATTTTGTTGCTATGTTCCAGATGTCAGTGTAGTGAGATGTCATCCCTATAAAGCTCTACATTTGAACTGGAGGAGAATGAGTGATTGGCAGTGTCTTCAACAGCTTTATTGGTATCAAAACTGATATTAGTTATGAAACTCATTTTATTGCCAGCTTCTAGACAGAATTCTCAAAGCTTTCGAGGTCTTTTATGTTTTAAATAATGGGACCAATATAAATATACTTTTAAAGACATATATTTCCTGAAATTAAAAAAAAAATATGGAAAATTTCTCTGTCTTTTTTAAAATTCCTGTTTTCAGTATGAAAAAAATAGGTTAGAAATTCATAAAAGACATGCACACACTGCAACACAAAAAAGGTATTGAAGGCAGCTTATATTTCATAACCATGCTCTGAAAATAAGCACGTGGGTAGATATTTTGATCTCTCTGAAATTTTATATATGATAACTATCTCATACTGTGAATTTGGCTCCTTATCCAGATGCAAAATATTCTATTTTTCCAACTCTTAAGCAGTTTGGGGCATGTATGATATCTTATGCAATGAATATCCCTTTATTTAAAGACATATTCATAAACATGCTCACAGTCCTGTGACCCAACGTGTATATTGTGATTTCTAAAATGCTCCCCTGCCATCATCACAAAATAAATAGTGAATCAAATGGATGTACTTCTCCAACATGAACCTTTGCATTACAGATATGGGGCTATCAGAAAAAAAAAAAGACAAGCAAGTAAAAGAGTTACCCAAATACAGAAGAGTTATTTGAAGTCTTGCCTGAATCTTTAGTTCCTATTCTTATACAGAAAGGAAAATGAATGTTAAAAACTGTCATTTTGCTTCATCTTCCTGGCTACTTACTGGCAATTCAGAGTCTCCTTGCTTTTTAAGCCTGTCCTTTCACACCCTCTTGGGAGGTGGTGCAATTTCCCTCAGGCTTTCTCACACCATGCTCCCAGTGCACACACTCCATCATTTGACCTGTCATCCACAGGTCTGTCACAGAGGGCAAAATTGCTGCTGAACTTTATATTCAATGCAAGAGTCAGGACACTCAGACAAGTCTCAGTGAAGTTTTCAGGACTTTAAAGTATAAAATGTATGCTTAGCTTGGCACCTGGAGAGCACACCTTTTAATTTCATCTTATTGTTTGTAGTCATGAAGTAGACTATATAAAAGTGTCACTTCTGCCAGACCAGGGCCCCTTAGCTGAAACCTACCCAAGAATACATAACTGGGCAGAAACGTCTTCATGTGAAATGCTTTTGGGAGTCTTCTTTTCTTTCTATTGCCTCTAGATCTGTAACAGATGACAAATGTATCCATATCTCTTTGATCACTGCAAAAATAAATGTGTTTGTCTAAAATCTACCATAGAGCAATAAAAGAGTATTTTAAATGTGCTCAATGCAAAATCTTATCAGGGAGGAAAGTGGAATGAACCATTTGCTTCATGCTTCTTTTCTAAAAAAAGTCATGTTTCTGGGAAGAAACTGTGTTTAAGAGAGCAAAAAGGTACATAAATTGACCAATTTAGCAGCACTGGTCAGATTAGGGATACAGTAACAAATTCTTATTCTCCTGATTTAGGAAGAGATATAATGTTCCGTTTTCCTGGAAAACAACATAATTTAAGTGAAGATAACACAAATTAATGGTTTAATAAGAGAAAGGGAAAAAAGAGGATTGCTGAAACTGACTGTGCTTGCAGACCAAAATACCTCTCTTTAAATAAATGTGGGTGAGGGACTGACATTGTGTGGCTCAAAGTAGGGAGTGCTTCATAATTTGTACAGGTGCTGCAATATAAATGGCCAGCCTGTGTGAAGTGAGTCGTTGCATGACCTACTATTTGGTGATTGCCCAAAACTTAGTCTTTAACCACACCAGTGAAAGTCATTGGTCGATGTATACTTGTTCGTACAAGCAGAGGTGTTCAGAGTCTCTCATTAAAAGTCTACTTTCTTCGGTCCAATTAGAGATTCACACATTCTGCTTGGGGATTTGTCTGTTTAGTTACTGGCATCAACCAAAAGATGATTTAATTCTGAAAGTTGACCTTTCCAAAGGAAATCTGAAATAACTTCTTTATCCATTATTGGCAAGAGTGGTAAATAATTGACCCTGTCGGAAAATGAGCTTTGTTTCCTTTGATTTTTCTGGTTTAGGGTCTACTTTATTTTTGTTATTTTGTCAAAATTTCTTCTTTCCAACTCCATAATTGCAAGCCACAATGCAACTAAAGAACGACTCTTGGCCAACCTCTTTGGAAGATTTTGTTCTGCTGTATGGATTACCTTCACCCAGCAGTGAAGCATACCATTAAATATATGTAAATGCCTCTAGGCAATGAACTAAGTGGTAACTTTAAGCTATAACTGTGTTGTACTGCTGTTTTCTCTCCACATTGCTATTTTACAAAGGAAATGTTTAGATCCAAAACCTGACTCTGCTGTAGAGTGACTCTTGGGAGCATGGAGCTAATATAGTTCTTAGTGCAGGGATTGGATGGGATAAGTAACCTACGGATGTCCTACGGAGAAACATCAAATCTCATGTATCTTGAGGTTTAACACTGTTAAGGCCTCGAAGAGGAAATGGCAGTCAAGAACTGTCTTTTCTAAATAGTCTATGAGTAGATTAAAGTGACCTACCTATTCAGAAAACTTAATTTGTTCAGGCTTTGTACCCAGCTAAAAATCACAGAAGTGAGTGAGTGATTTTGCATTAGTGATTAAGAACTGCAGTAAACTAAACTCTGGCTAATGGATTTTCTAGGTATGACAGCCAACATATTATATTTGAATTTTAATACTTTTATTTAAGTAACTACTGGAATAAAGCACTTATAAATTGTAACTGCTATAAATATTGTTGCATTGTAAATAAATTCCCTGTTCCTAAAGAGACAAGTAAATCAAGCAAGGTCCATGTGAGTCAATGCAATAATAATACCTCCACTAAACATTAGATGCTCATTATTTTTAGAATTCAAGTTTTCCATCCCTTGAGAACCTTATTCCTACATCCTAAATCAAAATCACCAAACACATCCCAAGTTTATTCTTTAAATATACCCTTCATTCCTTCAATACTGACAAAAAGAACATTGCTTCAAAGCCGAGCCAAAAACCAAAACAGTACTTATTCCAAAAGTGAAGTGAGGGAAATAGATTCTTGTTCAGGAATTTGTCCAAGTAGAATTGAGTGCAGTACAGCTGCAACATAATAAAAAGCAATGCTGGAATCCATGGCTAGCCTTTCCTCTGTGCTACAGACAGCGCCAGAGCTCTTAACTCTTCAGAGACTGCTTGGAAAATGTAACACAAGGGTCACCTGGCCATTAAATCCTAGAATATTATATATGTGGCTATGTAAATTCTATGTGAAGTAGCTTTACAATCTAAAAGGAATCCAGATGAGATACATAGACTGAAAAATCTGAAATACCTAAAAGAAATTCAAAGATAAGGGAGACTGTCAAAGAGACGGGAGATACTCAAACAGAGACATAGGCATCAATTCTGTTTGAGTTTAAAATTCTGAGAGGTAACTATTTGACATGTTTGGCCATAATGCATGTCACCACACAGGATGAAATAACATAGGCACTCTCACTGTGGGTCTTCATAATTTATTCCTTGTTTGGTGAAAATTTCCCTGAATCATTTTAGTGTGTAATAATGGTTATGTTCCAAGGCATTTTGGAGAAGTAAAAGAGCAAAGGAGGGAAGCAAGAGCATTTGAGGTGGAACAGCATGTTACGTTGTTTGTTCTGTCCTTTGATTGTGCCTATTTACTCAGGGCATCAGATGCTTTGGTTTGGTTTTCTCTAACATGCAATTATTGTGGGAAAGCTACGTCAAGTAAGTGAGTGCTTTCCTTTGATCAAAAAGGCGACGAAATGCGTGGTCATTCTGATGTGTTCTGGGGCTAAGCTCCCCATCACAGCTGCTGATCAAACTCTCATGAGTCCCAAAGATAATTCAGATCTCTGGTACAAGGTCGTTTTAAGGAAAATTGATTGATTCAATTGATAGAATTGTTCTTAGAATTCATTTCTTCTGAAGGCAGGCCATGTCCTTAATTTCATTTAGGAGATATTTGTTGGCACCTGTAACAAACTTTAACTGCAATTTCAAGGTCCTGCTTTTGACAGGCTTTGGGAGGTTTTGTAAATATTTACCACAAAGGGACTTGAATGAAAGAACTTCATCATCAAGACTAAATGACAGAAAGTGCATATTTCAGCAGTATGCACTGAATAAAAGGAAGTGAGAGATGTTTTTATTACAGGTATTTACTACTTAGGTATTCAACACAAACCTGATATAGACAAGACGGTGTCAAAACACAGAATTCTTTCAAGTTTAGCGTACACATAGTCTTTACATTTCAGTGACTGGCATCGAGTTGTCTTTAACTGGGAAGTAGCACAACATTTTGGGAATAGCTTTCAGAAATGAAAATGGAGATGAAGGAATATGGGAAAAAGTCTTGACGAGTTTATGTTGATCAGTTCATGATAAAGACAAGAAAAAAAACTTTGTCATCTGCTGTAGAATAGAAGTGTTGATGGTAGGCCAAAGGGATTCCAGGCTTCCCGAAGATATGAACAGATTTCTTTTGGAACTGTTATTTGTTTCTTAGTCTTGAAGTGGGTTTTGGCACAGAACTCAGACCATCAGGGATGTACTCTGATGCTCAGTGATCCTATAGCTTTGTGCTTCAGAACTGTCCTTGAGTGTTGAACCTCCTTCTGCTAAGACTGTGGATTGTCTGTTCCACAGAGGCAGCCTGGAACCATTGCTACTTGACTGGAGATAAACTACATCATTTTTAGAATAATGGTGGAAAAAATACTTGAAGATGAAAAATATTAAAATAAATTATGCTTAACTTCAACAGAAAATAAAGGAAGGTCCCATGTCTGCCCGCAGTAATTACCTTTTAGATATACCTCTATTCATGTGGCTCCTGTTATTACTATTATTAATTTCGTAACTATGGTTCACAGGGATCAAAATCACATGATGTTTGAATTAGTACCAATGAGAAACCAAGGCCATCCTTATCAAACAGGATCTCTAACTGGGACAAAGAATTCAGTAACACATGGACAAATAGACTAAGGTCCCTGTCAGGTACAATGAAGGGTCTATCTAAGGGCAAGGTCATGCCCGAGTGGACTGTAATTGAATGGTCAGGAATCCAGATGATCTGAAGATCCCTACATACAGAACTCTGGCTCATGAATGTCATTCCAACAGGCCAAGGCTTCTGCCATACATGATTTGATGACAAATCAGATATAAGCTATAGGTATAGCAGGCAAAGAAGGAAAAAAAGGCAGAAAAAAATAGAACTTTCTTGCTATTCAACTATGGTATGCCAAATCCTATCTTGCCATAGTACTTTGAAAGCTATTTTAAATTAACTGTAACTATTTATGTAGCTACAGTCTACAAATTTTTAACATATTTAAGATTTTCTGTAAAAGGTGCTATATCATTTATCATTTCTCTTCAGAACACTTGAAACTGATTAAACATTTCACTTGAGAAGCTACTTCATTTTATTTTGTATTTTAATTTATTTCACTGCATAATTAATTTGTAATCAAGGCCTGTTTTGATTTTCCTAACTGTATTTTAAAACCAACCGTGGAGCAATAACTTGCGGATGGCTTGCAAAATAGTAAAAATGTGTTCCATTAGGAAAAAAAATGAAGTTAGTATTGTGCAAATTTCATGCACCGCAGAATTAACCATTCTTTAGTAAGACTTCTGAAAGTATGACCAAAGCATCCCAAAGGTCAGGTGTTGTGAGATAGTGGTAAAATTTTAAGGTCTACAAAGTCAAGAGAACATGAATGACTGCTCAGGAACAAATGACCATTTTATCTTACATAATTGCCTCTTAAAAAGTTTGACTGGATATTTAATGTAGTTGTGCTCGCCAAGTTTTTGAACTTTTGACAAATGAATCTCCTCCAAGAACGCATGCTCCTTGCATTTTTTTTAATAAAAATATATGCAAATCCCATTCAATTTAAAATTATGCAACAAAATGTCATCCCATGTCTCACAGCCTTTGTCCTTACTGAGACTGTGCACAGGCAGTGTCTAAATTTAAAATCCCTTTTGAGTTAAAAATGTTTAATTTCTTCTCATGTTAAAAAAAATCAAAACAAAACAAACCAACAAACAAAAAACCCAACAAAAATAACAACAACAAAAACAAAAGCAAAACACAGACCAACTTTTGCCTCTTAGTTTTGTATAGAGCTGATTCTTGCCAGACATCTTGGCAGGTCCATATCTTCCAAGATTACATACTCAGTGCTATTTATCCACTAGGCTTGCTAGAAGTGAGCAAATATTGTACCACTGACTCAATAGGCCAATAGAACATTTCAAACTGCTCCAAAGAGAAAATTGACCAGCTGAAAATGTAAGGTAACACCAGAACTGAGATCACCAAGTAATGTGATCTCATACTGAATGTGAGTGTTTTATTTGTTTGATTTTGGGGGGTGAGCTGGAATGAGTATAAGCCAAGTTTTGATTACCAAGGGCTAAGAGTGGGGAAAGGGAGTAGGGAGAGAGGCCCGAAGGAGTAAGTTTAAATGGAGATGAACCAAGATCAGCCATTTATATGACTTTCCTGTAGGGAAATCAGGAGGTTGGAAGAAGAAGAAGAGGGAGTATAGAAAAAGGTCAAGTCCCCAACTGGATTGTTTAAAACTTGTTCATTTTCCTCCATAGTGGTTGGGAAGCCCAGTGAGCACAGAGTCTTCACTGCCTTTATTTAGGTTCTCTCTGGCTTCAAAGATTGGCAAGTTCTTACTATATTTCTACAAAGCAGACTGCTTTTCAGGCAGGTTTTCTCAAGTTCTTGCTTTATGAGTTTTGGAGAAAGATTCTGGCTAGAGATATTCAGAAGAAAAAGTGTTTGCAGTCTTTGGAGGTTGTTAATTCCTGGAAAAACTTCTGGCAAACTCGACCTCACCAAAATTTCACAGAAAATGTTTGTTAGAATTTGACCAGTTTAAATGAGTTTCTTGTGTCAGTGTCTTTACCTAGTGGAAGTTCGAATCGTGCTCGGTTTTACACACAAAGTCAGGAAATACTGCCAATATATACAGCCCTCTTCTCTCTGAAATATTTTATTTATTTACCCTGGAGTCTGAAGACAGCTTAGAGACGTGTCTCTTGCCAGTGGTATTTGCAGTGGTATTCAGAGAGTTGTCTTCTAATTTTTAGAGTCAGTTTGCACTTATTTCTTAGACTCATGTAGAGATTTAATTTTTAGTAATAATTCTCCTAACCTTGTCTGAGGTTTCTACCATTGTTCTGTGTGGTCATTGAGCTGGCTATCAGCCTCTAGCATTAGATGGTTTACTAAACTCACATGTAAAACTGTCTTAGAAAGCAAAGAGGACATGAACACCATGAAACTTTTATTTCAAAACGTAGATCAATAAAGTACATCTTCATAGTCGTAAGTTATTACAAGGATGGAGGATGGGAAGGGGCACTTTGGAACAGCAAATCCACGTGACTGTTACAGAAGCAAGTTGAACATACTTTTTCCATGACAGTAATAGGCTCCATAATGAAACCAATAGGGCTTGGACATGGGTTGGAATTAGTCGGTTACTAAGACTGACATCTGAAAACTCTGACCACTAGCATTTTCTTGTAGATGGCAGCAGAAATATTGTCACAACTGGTATGTACTCATCTCCCCTTGCATTGAAATAGCCTGAAATGCCCTCTTCCTATGAGCACTGAGGGAAAGGTTTTAAATCTCTCAGCCTCTGTATCACTAAGATAAACATATCAATCTCATTCTTCCCATAGAAGAGGCTCTCCAGTACTCTTGACAACCTTATAGCCCATTTGCTGTGTTTCAGTTTGGACGGAACTTCCATAACCGTGGCATTTTCCAGCAGTGACAGATTTAATCTCTGCTCTTGAAAAGGAAACTATTGTTGAATTATATCTTGCAACCATGAACCCCATAGATGTTCATTTAGGATGAGACGAAAGAGCCTTCCAATTTCTCCATCTGTGTGCAACCCATAACACAGTGCTCTTGGACGTAAGAGGCAAACAAGAAATGTCATTCAGGTTAGGCAATCTGGAACGACCCTCTGTAGCTAAGGTCCCACCCTTGAGGTCAGACCAGACCTTTATACTTCAAAATGAGGTTTCCATCTGCAAAAAGATAATACAGATGCATTTGTGTATATTTGTTTGTGGGCAGCCTAATATATGTCATATTCTGAAAAGCTTCCTTTAAGGTGTAGTTTGATCATAACTGGAATGAGAACTATGTTAATTTCTAGAAGGCATTTGTGAAAATTATTTTTTTAAAATCCTGGTTTTGAAAACAAAATTATTGTTCTCCAAATATTATTTTATAATTTCAACAATAAATTATTCTTGGTTTTTAATTTATATGAAATACATAAATATCATGGCAAATATCTTCAAATAAGCCTCATATTCAAAATATCTTTGCCAGTTGCTAACATCTGAGGATCTCTCTCTTTCCTGCTCAAACATATATTACTTCTAAAAACTTAAAATCCACAAGACAACAGCTCCCTACCAGGAAAATGAAGTATCCACCAGAATGGAAAAAAAGAAAGAAAGAAGGAAAGAAAAACAAATCTACTTCACAAGAAGAAAACTAGACATTTCTAAAGCATTTCAGGATGACCACACACCAAGTGAAAAAAAAAAGGTTCAGAATGCCTGCCCCACACAAAGGATAACTTTGCTTGGCAGAATATAACACTATCTCCTTTTACTCACTCATCAGTCAACACCACTTAAACTACTTTACATATTTTTTCCACCTTTCATAGAGTACATCAAAAGTTCAACACATACTACCAGCCAAGTAGAATATCATGTAGGCTCTATATATATCCACATGTATTTTTATATATATATGTACAAAGACAAATGTATATAGTATCAGGCATTCAATTTTGTGATAAAAACAAAATCTAGACATTGACAGCAGATATATGATAATGTCCATTCTAATATTCATTTAAATTTCCCACTTTTTTAAAGTTTTTGTAGCAAGATGTGGAATATTTGCCTTTCCTATCTCATGTTGCCAGTCACAAATATATACATATACATACACATATGCAAAAAGCTTCATGCAATCATGGAATCTTCAAAAATAACTACTGTGCAATTGTGACTGCTATTTTTTCTGCTTCTTATACATGTTATAGTTATAATTAGAATGTAGTGAATACAGATGAAATAAAAAAGATTCAAGGATCTGAAAAAAATTACACTGGTTGTCTAGGGTAAGCAATGGAATAAAACAAAGGAAAAGAAAGAAAACCTGAGACTTTAGTATAATAATTTTGAGCTGCCTAACTGTGCTTCCCAAAAGAAAGGGATTTAGAGAGGGATTTGAGGCAAAGCAATGAGACAGATTTACAGATATTTTACAGGAAATTTGGCCATCAAAACCACAAGGATCCTCATCTGGGAAGTTGACAGGGGGGAGTGAGAGTTTATAATATATGGCAAATGGAAGTAGGTATAAAGAGCTTTGACTCTGACAGTAGATAGTGCTCTTATTGATGAAATAAAGAAGAATATAAGTGAAGGCTATGAAGGCAGAGGTACATGAAACATCCCTGAACTTTGAAGCAGGGATATTGCTTTTTCTCCTGCTTCCTGAGTGAACATTAGGGGACCAATAGGGGCTGAGAAAAATATACTACATAGTTCGTCAGGAAAAAAGAAGAGTAGAAGGAAAAGGCAAACTTTTTAATAGGGGTCGTGGTAATAGGACAGTAGGTAATGTCTACAAACTGAAAGAGCATAGATTAAATATTAGAAAGAAATTCTTAACTGTGAGAGTAGCAAGGCACTGGAACAGACTTTCCAGGAGTGTCCCATCTCTGGAAATATTCAAAGCCATGCTGGCTGGGGCTCTGAGCAACCTGATCTCATTGAAGGTGTCCCTGGTCATAGCAGAGGGATTTAACTAAATGTCCATTAAAGATGCCTTCCAACCCAAACTATTCCATGATTCTCTGATTCTGTGGTAAGAGTTACAGCAACCTGCATGTCTAGGAAGCATTATGTCTTGGAGATTACATTTTTGTTCATTTTATACATTGCTTGGCTGTGAGAATCTAGATGATAATTGGAGTAGGGATGTCAACCACACTAAAGTCTACAGTTCATGAGAAGAACATAGGGAAAAGGTCTATGGTACAAAAATCTGTCATTCAGCCAAATTAGGTTTAAATAGTAACTCATTTATAAAGGTGTCAGATTAAAAGTTTATTTAGGACAGAAGGAGATGGGAGGGATCTATTGGTAGATCTGTGAATCTTCAACAAAGAGATGACAAGGGAGTTTTTGGTTGTGGGTAAAATTACACAAAAAACCCTCAATTTCTTTACCAAGAACCAGAAGATCCTCCAGAGGGTGTATTAAAGAAATTATTAGAGAAGCAGCCAAGGAAAGCCAGACCTGATGAATCCCAGAGAGATTTCAAGGACAGCAGAAGCAGAGAGGCCAAGAGAAGTTACGGTTATAACAGTGAGTCTGAGATCTGGCAAAGTAGATGCCATTAGATGTTGTGGAAAGAATGGTTTCATTTAAGGGCAGAGAAGGGAAGCCAGATTGGAAAAGCTCTAGGAAGAAAAAGTGTAAACAGCATATTCAGAAAGCTTAGAGATGAAAGAACAACTGCAGATGGGCCAGTAGCTAGAGATGGAAGGAGTCAAAAATGTTTTATTTATGATGTGAGACATTTAACATATGGTATAGCAAGTAGAACAGACCAGAAACAGTGAAAACAACAAATGAGAGGAGACCAAGAGGTCAAGGAAAGGAACAACATAAGGGAAGAGAATGGGCACATGGGAGATGAAGAACTGGAAGAAAGAGGGTAAGAGGATGCAAACAGAAAAAACACAAACACATGAAGCATGTTAGTGTGCATGACATGAAAGATAAATCTGCAAAACAGGGAAAGAGTCCCAAGCCAATATGAAGAGGATATATCATGTCACATGTTTAAAAAAAAAAAAAAAGAAAACAAACAGAAAGACAGTGAAAGAGTGCATAAGTGAGTAGAGAGAGAATGTGAAAGAGATGAGAAAGAAAGAAAGAAAGAGAGAAAGAGAGAAAGAGAGAGAGAGAGAAAGAGAGAGAGAGAAAGAAAGAAAGAAAGAAAGAAAGAAAGAAAGAAAGAAAGAAAGAGAAAGAAAGAAAGAAAGAAAGAAAGAAAGAAAGAAAGAAAGAAAGAAAGAAAGAGAAAGAAAGAAAAGAAAGAAAGAGAAAGAAAAAGAAGAAAGGAAAGATCAAAGGCAGAACTTGCTAAGACCTTCTGTCAAGAGAAAAAGAGAGTTTAAGCAGAGACTTAGAGGTGGTGAGGAGATGGGCAGAACTGCAGGATTAGAGTACAATTAAATTTGAGACAGCAGAGCTGTGCAGCTAGCCTGATAGTAGAACTGAAAAAGTAAAGTTGAGTGGTGATGAGTAGAAAATGGTTTTTTAAATGCAGTAAAAACCATGGGGTTTGTATTTCCTATTTTCAAACCCCTCTTGTGAGAATTAGAAAGGGCCATTCTTCAAGATAGGAAGAATGCTTCATGATAGTTTCTGAACAGAATTACAAAGCTCATTAATTGGCAATGCTATATGAGAATAAGAACATTTATGATAGCCATGAAATCCCAGTAAAGTCTGAAATTAGCACAGGTAGTTTTATGACACCCATATTTCAGTCACTGAGTTATTTTGTGTAAACTTAGCCTGAATGATGGCAATAGACACATTTCCAGTAAAACATTTCCAGTTGAATACAGTGTTATTTCCCCACATGGAAGACCCAGCCCTCTCTTTCCATAGCACAGTGTTCCTTAGTGTGGTCTGAGAGTCCTGTGGAGCACACGTGCAGCAGCTGCAAGGCTAATGCAAATCACAGAAGGCAGAGACTGCGACCATAAAGCAAGATACAGACACCATTAGCCATGTTGGCTGCGCTATGAATCAGATCAGGAAACCAATCCAGGTTAAAACTAACTCAGCACAAGGTTTATTTTTAAACTGATTCATTTCCCAATCACCTTCACTGACTAGCTGCACAAAGACTTGCAATCGTAGAGGAAAAGTAATGGATGGGACTGTGGTAGAAGGGAAGGGAAAGTAGGATGCAGTCTTCTTTCAGGGTAGTCTGGGCATTTTTTGTCTCTCCTCAAGGACTAAATTACCTTGCAGACAGGGGCTGAATAACTATCTGATTTTAGACTGATGAATAAAATTATGTCTTACATAAGTTTTCCAACTTCTCCAAACTACACTAGGTTCTCATCTTGTGACATCTTAGACTTATTCCCTGCAGCAGATGAGACAGTTTGTACCTGGCACAAGTAAAAGTGAACCCAAGTTTCTTAAATAGCCAGCTCATGCTCATAGTCAGCCAATTTCTTTTAAATTGCCCTTCATTTCCGCAGCTTGCTTACAGTGTTCTTTCTCATAAGTCCCTAATTCCTTCCTCAGAGTACTGTCCACCCCTCCCAAACTTAGATTGCAGACATGCCCTCTTGCTCTTAATCTTGTCTAAGTGCCAGTATTGTTTCTCTCCACCAAAGAGGTGACCTTACAACACAAAGGCACTAAGGAGCAAACACAATTTTACCTGGTTTGCTGTACAAAAGCTCTTCTATATCCCATCTCATCTATCATTTCTTCTTTCCAAGTATCTGCTCCCTGCTGAATTATCTGAATTTGTAAGCTATAGGTTAGCCCTCGTTTGTAGGGAAATTGTGGGAATCAAAAATTATCCTTTAACTCATGTCTTCCAGCATTTTTGGGGTCAAAAGTTGTTCTAACTCTTTGCCAGTGAGCACAGGCAGTGGGGACCATTAGCACGCACACACTCAGCACCACTGGAGAACCTCGTCTGAAATGTCCTTTCTAAAGATCCCTTTGGAGAAGCACTGAATTTGCTAAGGCAGCAAATTCTACATAGCCCACAGAAACACACTGCTTTGAATCTGAAAACATCTCAGAGCCAGGCTGCAACTGAAGAGGGTGAAAGGACATTTGCCCTGGAGTATGCAGGACCTAGTGATCTTAACAGTTTGAACAAGGGCTCAAATCAGTTCTCACACTTCCCAGATGTATCAAGGTTAAACATCTCTCCTTTTTGTCTTCTTCAATCAACACTGGATTGTTTGCATGAACACTGATGGCGACAGAGGAGAGACTGCAGAAAAACTTGTTTGGTAATTCAGTGGGCAGGGAAGGTGCTCACCAAGAGCTTCTAGGTCCAAGATCTGACCATTTGTCTGGTACACCTTCTTAGATAGCACCTTTTCTCTAAATTATTTCCTAAAAAAACAAAAATGGGATTATGTTATTTTTGCTCTGATTTCAGACTACATAAATGTTGTAACCCCTAAATCTTTCACAAAAAACCAAACCAAAACAAACAAACAGACAAACAAAAAAACCCCAAACAAACAAAATAACCCAAAACAGGGTGCTAATTGTGTTTTATTAAGTCCTGCCTGGAGCCTTCAGTTTGGAATCTTGTTTGAAAATCCTGACCTGTCTCATGCATAGGACAAAGTCTACCCAATAGATGAACTCTGTAGATGTTAATTATTGCTGATCTGGGTTTTTGTCCAAACTTTTCTATAGAGCTTTAAAAATGAGAAAATTTTGCAGTTTCAGAAATTTGAAGTGAAATATCTTAATTTTCACATGAGGAATGGCTTTGACTCTTTATGCTTCTTACAGATCTGGTCTCCCTTTTCAGCTGGCTGCTCCATAATGCCCAATGAATTCTCTGTCTTCACATATACATTGACAAGTGAGGTGTAACTCTTTGCAGACTATGGAAAGCAGACATGTAGGTCTGGATAGCCCTTTTCATAAAAAAGACTGCAGGGAAATGTCCCTCTTGTCCATTAAATTAATGAATAGACAGAATGATTTGTGAAAAACAACTGGTTTATAGGACCACCACCTGCAGTATGGACTGGATCCCGCAATGTGGAAGAAATCCAGCACATTTCAGATTAATTTCTTGACATTTCAACCTTGTCCTGCACCCCATCCACCAACACAGAAAATATTCAAAATTAACAGATACTTCTGGCGACACACTGCAGCCATGGGAAATGGGAATGCAAGTCACGCCATATCTACTGACAGCTAATAAAGTACTCCACAGCACTGCAAAAGATGTATTTTCTGTGTCTGAAGATCAAGTAGCTTGGTCTGGGTTTTACTAAATAGTGCTGAACTTTTGGCTGTTTATTCCCAACTCTGTGATGTAAGCTGCCCTCCCTGGGAGCCAGACTCCAAGTGCAGCAACCATTCTGTACATGTACACTGCATGGAAAGAGTTACCTAATAATAAGAAACATATGAAGCTGTGAGATCAGTTCCTCTTTCTCCCTCCCCAGGTGTTCCTTTGTGGTTGTAATTTGTGCACAAGTCTATAGAAAATGTAGCATATACAAGCCAAGATATACAAAGATCTCAGGCTCCCAACCCCTACTTAAGCATCTTACTTTGGGATCTTGTAAAAGAATGGGGAACCTAAATTCCTTTGTAGGTCTGGCCTGCAGGATCCCAGTTGAATGTCAAGAGAGAAAGGTTTCATATGGCTGCTCACTGGCCAGCAAGCCCCCTGAAGTTTCAGCCCACTGGATTCCATTCTGGAATCACTTGGCATTCAACTAGATCTGGTTTTATTACACAAATACATTAATGTGTTTCATATATAATTATTATTTTAACATTTAACATGTATAATTAACACTCACAAACTGACCATCGCTTTGGATCCACTGTGTTTCAGAACTTCTCTATCCCAAGACACGCTTTCAAATCTTTCACCCAGCAATCTTATCAGAGAGTGTCTTTTATTAAACTTTCCATTATGATCTACATTTTTATTTGTAAAACAAAACAAACACAAGCACTAGATCTTTAACTGGTGGTGGAGTTTGGCCTTATTCCACTGACAACAGTGTAGTTACACTTCAGTTCAGAACAAAAACCACTCAACCTGCAGTTACACCTACTTTTCTGAAGTAAGCAGGTTGCTGCATCAAAAACTGATCTGAGAATTAAGGCTATTTGCAATATCTTGGAAATTCTGTCCTGAAGTGTTCACACAGAACTTTATTTCCATAGGAGTTTTCCAGAAAGATTTTTCATATTTTTTTACTTCTGATACCAATACACCCACTGACATTTGCAATTCTTCTCCTTTCATGTCACAAGCAACTTTTGCAAGAGTATTATTCAACCCTCCAAAATGGGCAGCATCATTCATCTTAATAAAAACATCATGAAATTATCATGAAATTATAGAGTTCTCGATAATTGGTGAAATCAGGAGATACATCAATAAGACTCTTACATTGGACTTCTGGAGGGCAGACTTTGGCCTATTTAAAAGACTTATTCAGAGAGTTCCTTGGGAAGCATGCCTTAAAGACAAAGGAGTTCAGGAAAGCTGGGTGTTCTTCAAAACAGAGATTTTGAGGGCACAAGAACAGACTGTCCCTATGTGCCGAAAGAGGAGCCAACGAGGCAAATGCCCAGCCGGGATCAGCAAGGAGGTTTTAGATGAACTCAGGAACAAAAAGATGATGTATCATTCTTGGAAGGAGGGTCAGGTCCCTCAGGAAGTATTTAAAAAGGCTGCTAGAGAATGCAGGAAAAAAATTAGGGAGGCCAAAGCTCAGTTTGAATTTAAAATGGCAACTTCTGTAAAGGACAATAAGAAATGTTTCTACATATATATTAATGATAAAAG
>VXBB01015528.1:142500-214331 GCA_013399915.1 Illadopsis cleaveri
GAGAGCAACAAAGCTGGTGAAGGGCTTGGAAAACAAGCCATATGAAGAACGACTGAGGGAGCTGGGGTTGTTTAGCCTGGAGAAAAGGAGACTCAGAGGTGACCTTATCACTCCCTATAACTTCCTGAAGGGTAGTTGTAGACAGCTGGGAGTTGGTCTCTTTCTCCAGGCAGCAACTGACAGAATGAAAGGACACAGTCTTAAGCTGTGTCAGGGGAAATACAGGTTGGATATTAGGAAGAAGTTTTTCCACTGAAAGAGTGATTAAATACTGGAATGGTCTGCCCGGGGAGGTGGTGGAGTCACCATCACTGGATGTGTTTAAAAAGAGACTGGATGTGGCACTTGATACCATGATCTAGTTGAGGTGTTAGGGCTGGGGTGGACTTGATGATCTTGAAGGTCTCTTCCAACCTACATGTTCTCTGATTCTGTGATCGCCAAGACCTTTCAAGCTTCTATCAGAACCACCTCCCTGTTTTGTTAACAAGCAACATATAACTCCTTTTTTCAGCTCACATACATGTACATATAACTCATTTTCATATTTTGCTTATGGAAAACTCACAGGGGCAAAATTCACCACTTACCAAAATCACAGCATATCATCTCATCCACTTTAATCACTGGAAGAGTTCTGTCATGCAAATAGAACTGACTTTCTGATTCTTTTCCTATCAGTCCTGCAAGCTATTTTGGTTTGGTTTTTTTCTCATATGGTTCCTTACAGAACCTGTGCAACAGATGCAGAACTCCTTACTGCATGGTTGTGTTCATGATAAAAGGTTACAGGTGTCCAAGAATAAAACAGCCACACTAAGGAGTTATAAATCCACTGTAGACTACTAAACACAAAAGAATACTTGAGCCACTGTTTGGTGATTGGAGTCCCATTGTGTTTGGCTCTGCATAGAGAAGCAGCCCCAGCCTCAGAAAAATTCCCATATTTGAAGCAAGGTTTCTTTATGCCTTCACATATGCTAGTGCAATGAAATGCATAGAAATATCAGAGATCTTAGAGAGAGGTATCATCTGGCCTGATAAGTTAGAGGAAAAGATTTGTCTCCTAGAACAGGAGGTCCTGAACTCAGTCACAACAAGAATATTTTAGCAAGTGCCCTGCAACAACTACCAAGGGAGTCAAAATTCCTGAAATTCTGATTAAAAGGACAGATTTAGATTAAATTTTCTGATTAAAATCTTCCTACTAACTACAGCCACTTTTTGCTTCACTTTCTCTCATTGACCACATGAAAAACCAGCTGAAGAAAGGATGAGAAACACTCTATTCCCTTCAAAAGCATCTAAAAGAGCTAACTCAAGACTTAGGCAAATACTATAGGCTGCCTTTTAAGCTGATGGAGAAGACAGGAAGCTTGGTGTGGTGTCTAGAGTGGATCAGCCAAAGCAAGCATCTTTTCCCTCCTGTGCATGGGTGAGGGGAACCAGGGAAAAAGGCTCTCCCAGTGTGCCCTGGGCTGGCAGCTGAGCAGTGTTAAGAAGCCTGGGTGCTCCTGATGCCTGTCCAGGACAAACCCAGCATTTAGCCAAGATCTGCTGTGTTATTTTCAAGGCAAAAACTTGAGCCAAAGATTTGAATCAGACATGTTCAGTTTTCTGGATTTCTAATTAAAGTTCCCAGGTTTTATGTTTTGTTTCCAGTGTTTATTTTTAGCCAGATGATGGATCCTTTTATTATTAGAGGAGATAATTTTGATTATTTTTTTTTTTTAAATCTGAGAACACAAAGGAACGTTTCTGTAGAGCTTTGTGTTCTTGGTGAGTGTGGGAGACTGTCAGGACATGCCACTCTTCTTCACAAATAAATTTCAGTGCCACCAAATATTGGCCAAGATGCAGCGGAGGGAAGAGAGACATTTACAGCAACTAGTGTGAGTTGTCCAAGGTTAAATAGAAGGGTCTGTCCCTGGTATTTTAAAGTCAAAAATCTCACAAACAGAGAAGTTCAAAGCCCCAGTCTGAGGATATTTTTATCTCATGATCCATGAAACCTGTCAAAGGTTTTGTTTGAGACATGAAGTTGGTCAAACCTGTTGAAGTAAATCAGAGTTTTTTCCATTGACTTCAGTGACAGATGAGTCAGTACTGTTCCCCAGAACTAGTTATTGTACCCTCATGGTTTCCCAAAGCATATTTTCAAATATTGTGGTTAATGAAATTAACAGAATCAAAAATTCCTTGCAACAGGCAGTGGTGTCAATCAAAGGTGATTCATAACTACTACCACTTCAGAGCCACCTTTATTGCTTTTGCATTCTGCAAATTCCTATGGTCCATTTTCACGTTGCTTGACAGTTCAGAAGTTGTTTCTGAATTAACTTACTGGAAGACACATTGATGATACTAATACAAGCTCATGGTGCTCTGCCTGGCTGCCCTATGAGCTGATCTCATATTTCTAATGCCCATAGTGTTATTACACATTGTTCTGCATTAAATATCTTTGCTTTCTGAGCTATTTGTCAATCTCTAAATGCTTCAGCTGATGCTTAACCACTTCTGCATATTCTCAATGCTGTTGATTCACTAACAGTGCCTGCTTCAAGTCTTTACTCTTTTGCTAATATTCTGAAATAAAGGCCCAGTCTTGGAAAGGGTCTGTATGTGTACAAATTCCTTCTGACTATGGAGTGTCTCTGAAACAGCATGGCAGTCTTCCTAGAATGGGAGGATGGAACAATGTGAAAAATGAAAGGCAGTGCTTTAGAGGATGCACCACTTTTATTAGCACATAACATTTTTTTCTATCATTTGTTTTAAACACCCTGAAGCATGCACTTAAACCTTCAAGCATTCAATTAAATTATTTGACACTTGAATTTACTTTTTAAATTATGTTTATTTGTCTGTATAATTTCCATACATAAGTGTTTTAAATTAATTCATTAAACTCTTTGTTGCACATGGTTTTAATTAATTCTAATCTGTAGATCAGGCACATCAGAATCAATATCAAACAGCTTCTGCTTGAATGTCTATCTACAGAAGGAGAACATTCTCTTGATTACAGCATTGAGTTAAGAAGAGAAATTAAGAACTCCAGAAGGTTTTAATAATTGAAAGCACTATAACTGTAACATAAAGTGTTTAAAAATTTCTGGTATACTGTAGAAGCATCCAAATGTGCTACAGAATCTTTCTATGCACAGTCCTTTATACAAAGAATATACCTTGAATACAAAGGTATTCAACCTTTTTAGAAATTTCAGTGTCTCAGTGCTACTAATAATTTCCAGAATGGATTTTTTTTCCTCACTAACAGTGGTAAGAATCAAAATACTAAGTCTTTTGTGAAGCTGGATATGTTACTGAGTGAAACTCTTTTTAGCTTAATATGATGCTTATATACTTTACATTTGTATTTCTCAGCAAACAATTTGTCATTGACTTGACCTGCAATTATTACACTGTCTTACACTTTATCATATCCAATTATTGTACATTTATGTAAAAAGGTAAAATGTAAAATATTGTGCATTTATGTAAAAATGTACAATATTGACCATTATTGCACATTTTTGCAAAAGCTGGTGCATTGTCCAAGTTCTAACCACTGACTGCATCACTCTTCTTGTATTATCATATTCCTGTTGCTATTTCTTTCCCATCTTCAAAAATATTGTCCAGACAACTGATTCTTCCTCTTTCAACTCTGAATTAACAATCACTGGATATTTTTTCTATTTATACAAGTTAAGGGATTAGTGGTCACAAAGAAAGGACTTTTTCAATTAATCATTGTCTTTACAGTTGAAAAGATTATATTATTGACTATAGAGAGATTTTCTCTTATGAAGATGTATTACTATTATTCTGTGAGAGAACTTCAGTAAACCAAACTGTTTTAAATTGTTGTCATGAGAGGATAACATCTACATACAGGTTTTTACTTTTACAAGTGCTATAATATATTTTTCTATAATTTTACATTTGTTTCATAAAAATTTCTCTGTTTATTTCTTGGCAACTATGCTGGTACTACTATTATAATTTCACCATGAGTGGTTAAAATGCTTTTTTGCTTTATCTACAGCAAATCTTGGGAAGTTATTGCATTCTTTTCTGGTACTTAAGAAATGATTTCTTGAGCAAATAAAATACAGAAATTCACATTAATTAGTCAGTTTTGACTTATTAAAATTTTTTTTCTACTCTATGTTACATGTGTTCTGGTTTTATTCTCCTAGATATTTGCCCATACACAGAAGTTATTTATTCATTTTAAAAAAATTTAAAATAACTAAAACAACCACAATCTTTGAAAAATTGAAGGCTGGGCATATTCAACCTGCAGTTCCTTTAGAATGACCGCAGCTGTTTCGCAAATGCATTTATCACCTTTTGCGTTTTAAAAGTCTTTGAAATCTTTGCCATGCAAATTATCAAAAAGTATTGGTAGTTTTGATTTTGAACATGCTGCACAAATGCAAATTGGTATTGCTTGAGCTCAGTTACACATGCCTTTCTTTTCAGACAGGAGTTGGGGAAATGAAGACCTGTTTGGAAAAGAGGCTTTAGATTCAGTCACTCATCAAATCTCCCTCTGAGAAGCAAATTCTGACATATTTGCATAAATCACTGTCAGTCCTTGTTTTTTTTCGTCTCTTTTACCAAATACAAAAGTAAAGGTCTTCCAGTAGTGATCTCAATGTTGGAGCTGATTGGCGTCCACTTCAATTTTTGGAGGCAAAACTTTCATTTCCCTTCAAAAGACTTCAAAGCCTCGATCTGTCCTGCCTAAAGCCCAGAGAAAACCTCTTTGCAGTACCTCCCCCTTAGCTGGGAAGCTTCCTCTTCTGCAGCCCCAAGAGCAGCCCAGAAAATGTTTTCATCTTGCACATTCCAATCCTGCATGTTACCCATCAAAACTCAGCCATACACTTTGCAGCATTCCTAGGTACCAAGTACTTGCTGTATACAGAAGAGTTAATGAAATTTGTCCAGAAATGTTCCTGGGTCAGACACATAAAACTAAAGATCAGTGTTAGCAAAATTCTCTCCTTTTTTTCCCTTTAACAGAAAAGATTTTAAATGAACTTAAATGGATTGTTTCTTATTTCATGTTTGCAAGAGTGAGATCTTCAGAAATTCCAAAAGACACTGCTTTTGAAGGAAGATTTGTGGATAGGTTTTATGTAAAGATTGGATTTATTTTGACTGAATTCTATGGTGAAAACAAAGATCAATTAAAAGTTTCATTATTCTGTGTTTTTGTAAAGCACGGGTGTGTTGACTGGGCCTTTCTGGCAACGAAAGAATGAATTTTGTAATATTACTTTGAAATAAGGAATGGATGGTCTTCCTGTCTGGATTTACCAACATTTTGGCCTTGACACAGCCAACAGTAGCCATAATAAAGAAAAATGTTGAGTAAGATATTGCATTCCACCTATCCAGCTAATTTCAGACATACATCTAAACCCACTAAACATCCCTGCAGCAAAATTTTCTGGGCAAAAATGCAGCAACAAATTTTCTACAGACCCAGATTCACTCAGATTTCCACAACAGAAGTTTTGTACCTTCACTCAGCTGTAGCTTTTTAATCATGTCTTTTTTTGCAAGCTAAATTTAAAAGCAATAAACCACAAATTAAATAAAACTAAATTTTATATTATGCTGTTTGCCTGGCAAATCCACTGAAATATTTGAAAGTTTACCAAATAGATCAAGTAATGATATTTTCCAGACTCTGGTTTTGTCATCATGTAGTTTAAGCAATGATAGATGGCTTTCAGCCATTATCAGTGAGATAAGTACCAGTTAAAGGACTGGAGGGCTGTGGTGGAGATATTTCTGCCATTGGTTTAGTTCTAGTCTAACCTGATCTGTGTCTCTTGTGATGGTTTTCAGTTGTCGAAACACTGCTTCATTTTTTCTCCTTTTACTGGTAAAAACAGATGGGTTCAAATCTTCTAAACACAAAAAATCAAAGAGTGCCTGAGGGCAAAGTGAAGCCCATGTGACTTCACAAATGAGTTTATGTATATATGTTCCTTGCCATATAAGAATACACATTTTGCATTTTTTCATAAAAACATTTCAAAAACTGCATGAGACTTATTAAAGTTGCAGATGTGCCAAAGAAAAGAGACTTGGACTTTGTGTGTGTCCTTTGCACATATAATGTAAGATTTCTTTGAATTTTTCCAAGCCCCACGTTAAAAACTAGATCAATCTGTGATGATACCTAATAATTTTAACAGACATTACCGGTATTTGACAGTCTTCCATAGAATACATAGATGCAGCTATTTTTTTTCAGAAATTTTGGGTTTTATGCTACAGCTTTTTGAGTTAATAATAAGAACAGGATGATACTAGAACATAAGTTCTCATCTTGCTCTGAAAAGAATGAGTGCTCTGGGTGTGATTCCAAATATACCTCTCTCTTGGGTTTCTTTTGTATTAACTTAAATTACAATGAACCATAACAGTGCATATTTTCCCTAAAACTTGGCTGTCTATCAGGTCTCTCTGATGGCTCCTTCTCTATTCTGCTTCCCTGCCCACTGCTGCTACTGAAGTTCCTTTACTCAGACATTGAAATCAAGTGTCAGTGAAAAGTTAATTTTGCAAACACATTGAGATATGGGTTTTCTTTATCAAGTAAAATCCTCTCAGCAAATACTCCATAAATGAAGATATTTTTGAAGTCCTGACTCCTTCTATAATGCATTAAAGCAAGACACAAAAAAAAAAGAGTACTGCCTTTTAGGCAAAGCGTATTACTTATACCTGGTCAAAGAGGAAGTTTTCTGGCAGTTGGCTGTTTAAATTCTGGAACGATAACATTATGCTAGATTTTGGAATTCTGAATTCAAATTCAGATTCTAGTCCTGATTTGGTTTTATACTAGCCTAAATGTATTCCAGAAATAAAGTTTCCACACCCATATTCTGTGGCTATAAAGAGTGAATATCCATACTAAAAAAAAGAAGAAATGATCCTTCCATGAAGCAACAACAGCATGTACAGGAGTAATTTGTTGTGTCCTATCATCTTCTGTTACTGTGAGAAGCGAGATTCCAGATCTATGTTTACAACCAACTATTACAGTGTATGTCATAGTATTTCCAAGAACCTCATCCACTTAGAGATTGTTTTGAAGGAGATATTATTTGGTGCCTTTTGGAGCCAAACTAATTAACTGCCTTAGTATTCAAACTTTGTTTTCAACCATCTGAGATCATATTTATAAGAGAGAGACATATTAACTAGTATTGAGATGCCACTCCCTGGAAACATTAACTCATCCCTGCAGATTAAATCTTCTAAATTATAAAATCTATTGTAGAAGATCCTGACCTCCACATTATTCTTTCTTGGGGTGGGAAAAGGCAAAAGTATTATCAGTTTGTCTTCTTTAATGAGTGAATTAGGAATGTGCTTTAAAAATTTCTTTCTTTTAGTTCAGAAAATAATGCTTCCTTCAAAAAATAAGAAGAAAATGGAAAAGTGACAGAAAGTAATTTTAAAAAAAAAGAAAAGAAAAAGAGGAAAAAGGCAAAAGAAAGAGAAACAGGTTTCTTACATTAGAGATTATTAACCTTTCCTGCATTAAATAAACAATGCTTAAATATATGGAAAAAATTTAAGTAATCTCTAAAAAAATTGAAAATTCAGGCAGAAATTTGCTCAAGGCTTGTAACACTTTTCAAAAATTAGATTCTTGCTGAAATTTACCATTTTATTTCTGTTCTTCATTTGCTGTCACTTAGTGATCTAAGAAAACTGATTTAATATTATATGCAGATCCAAGTCATCTACAACATGGGCAAATGCAAGCTTGCATCTTGCAAAAGTAATAAAGGAGTTGAATTAAGTTTTGGATTCTAATATTGTTAATATTGAAACACAGATATCATCTGTTTGGATATTCTATTTATCTATTAGAAAGCAGTAGAAGAGAAAGTTTCCACCTCTTCTAGTTAAGAGTTAGAAGAGTTATAAGAGGTGAAAGCTCTGTCTTCACGATAGTTAAATCATTAATATTCAGAAAGTGTGGTTTTCTATTACAGTTTCAGACATTTTTACAGATTCATGGTATTATAAAAAGTTACTTTTCTGGGGTTCATTTAACTTATGAAACACTCAGGAGGAGCTCTATGGAGTCAGGGAACCCAGTCATGGCTTCAGCAGGAGGGTTCCCAGAGCGAACCCTGCGACGCCCATCCTGCCTTGGGCCCAGCTGGCACAGTCAGCCTCTGCCCCGTACCCGGCGGCGGGACCAAAGCACAATGCTCTTGGATTCCACCACTGCAGGCCTCTGTCTTCCAGGGCTGGACAGGAGCTCTGCCATCCTTAGGAACAAGGAAAACCTGGTTTGTTTTCACAGGGCCACACAGCAGGCGGGTGCTGGAGCCGCTGGCCGGAGCATGGCCGTGAGCATACGGCGCTGCTGCGGTGGTCAGGCCGTGCGCCAGGCCGAGCCGAGACATTCGAGGATAAATTGGCAGTGCACGCCCAGAGAAGTTTTCCTCCATTTATTTTATTATGTAGTGAGTGATGCAGCAAAATCCCCTGTCTTAAAGGGATATAAAATATGCATTCGCAGAAAATTTATGTCGTTGAATGCCAGCCTGAAGAAATGGAAGCTGGAACAAAAAATTAACAAAGTACCAAGACAAATCAACCTTCTGACTCATTTTTAAGAATTTTAAATGTGTACATGAACTTTATAAAAATGGTCAACAAACCATTTAGCTGATCGGTGGCATGGCAAAGAAAATGATATTTTTAAAACTCCCCAGTAGAGACAGAAGAGACTGAAGGAATTTTGACATGGTCATCAGCTTGTAGGATGAAAACAATTCACTGATATCTATTCCACGTGTTAGCCTCTGGCCCTTAGGGAGGCAATATGACTTTTCAACTTGACGAAAACACAATTTAAAAAAATAAATACTTGAAAAATTTACCCAGAAAATCTGCTTAATGCTGGCAATATTAAGTCATGGGCACAGCTCTGTGACTTGGGACTCTTGGAGCACTGAGCAAAACTTGAAACTGGGCCGCTGGGTCCCTGGTGACAGAGTCAGTGTAATGTTACAGGAATGCTTGGGTTTTTTGATGCAGGGAATGCTTCAGCAGATGATTCCTGCTCATTTTCTCTCCCCATTCTTCTTTCATTTGGAGAAATATAATTTATTTAATTAGAATAAATGGGCTATGCAAAGTATTTGAACCAAATCTGGGATGTAGCAATATCTGGATGTGCCCTCAACCACAAACTCAGCATGTCCATGCCTCTACAATGTTGACTTTGGACTCTTGAGAACCCAAGCACAACTGGGACACTTGGGGCTGGACAACTGGATAAGAAGAAGAAATCTGTGGGCCAAGGAACTTGACCAAATATTATGTTCCAAAAGGCAGCTCTGCACACAAAGAGTAAGGGGAGCAATAGTTTATTTAAGTGGCTCAACACAAAACAGATGGCTAGATTTCAACAGAGCAAAGGACTGATGGGTAGTTACAGCCGACAGACATCCTCAGAAGACTGAGACCCCAAAACTGACGTGTTCAATACCATGATAAGATACAAGACTAAAACTTCTGAAACCAATCTGAGTGTTTCACTATGTTAATTGACAAGCAATGTTTCCTCACAGAAATATCACCTGTTTCTACAAACAGTTTCTGGGATTTTTAACACAGTATCACAGGTCAGATGTTGCCTCTTGAGGCTTTGTTTGTGGGTTTTTTAGTTTTCTTTTAATTTTCACATAAATATAAAAGAAGAATACAGTCAACATAAAAATTTTCAGGTTTTTCTGTGAGACCTTTCCCACGTCCAGGCAAGCTTCCTGTCCTAGGAGGAATCTTTTCCTCCCTTTAAAATTTAGACAATTAATATCTCTTGACCTGAAGCACTGTTCTTGTTTTCACATTCCTGAGAATCTCCTAAAAATGTCCCTTAGGTACAGAGGATGAAAAGTAAACTAATGAGCTATAAAGAATAAAAATTAGAGGTACAACTTTGGCTTCTGGTGACAGGAGTGATGAGATTTTTCATTTTGTCAAATTTATAACAAACTCTAGAATCATGCTTTTTGGAGACAATAGAACTCCAAACTATTGAGTCTAAATTTCCTTTTGCTTCTGGTAAAGTGCAAGTTCTAGGCTGTAGCAGGTTTTTCTGTTTTGTTTTGCCATAATTTTATTCCCCTGGTAATCCCAGAAGCAGGACAAGAATTAATTTCAAACAAAGATCTTTATTGTTTGCATAGCTCAAGACTCAGTTTAATTACAAAAACATGTTAGTTGTTTTTTTAATTTAATTTTCTTTGAGAAAATGATGGTTCAAATTAAGGGGAAAAATGCTTTTTCAAAACTCAACAGTTTGGTGAAACCTTAAAGTGCTTTTCTTTATGTTTTCTAAAGTTTTGGAAAAAAACGTAAATGCCACCAGTTGTGGGGTTTCGAGGTTTTTTACAGAATCAAAGACCTAAATCAGTCATTGATTATGGTAAATTGAGCCCAGACAAGTAACAGAGGATGAATTTTCTAATCACACTGTCATGTTAATATATGTATTTTTTTAATCCACTGTGCATGAAATTTTTCTGAACATGGAGGTCAACAGTTATTAGTCAGTAAAATTTCACTTACAGCTCAGGTTTCCATATTGCAATGAGCAGTGTGTAGATTCTTACTAAAGAAGACAAACTGATGTTGAGAAAGGAAAAAAGGGTTAGTCAGTTTTCTTTGAGAAATAAAAATGTAAATTAAAGTGGAAATAATCTGCAAATTTAGTTCACAGACATAAAAGCGAGGATGTGTTCAAAAACACCAAAGATTCAGCCAAAGCTTTGGTCTCACAAGAAACTTAAAATTCACTGGAAGAAGGATATTGCAAGATGCATTTCCACGTGATCTATGTTGCCACTTCTTGCAGATCACTGGAAAGTCTCCTACTGGGAGGAAAAAAAGCTCTGAAACCTCAAAATGATCTTGAACTTTAACAGAAATTATCTGATTTGAAAATTCAGCCTAGAATACTTTATTTCCTAGTGGTCTTTTAGAACGTTGTCTTCCAATCATGAAGAAATAACTGCAATTTGTTACCAGCATTTTAACAGAAGAACGGATGAGATTTTTCTCCAGTGCTTGTGTTAATTGCACCTTTTCTGACTTTGATGCATTGACAACAAGGGGGGAGATATCCATGGGCTTAAACTGTCTTTTGCTTTTTGATGATCATAGAAAATATTCTCTTAGGATTCAAGAAGAAACAAAAACATTTGAAAATAACTGTTATGTGGGCACATAAAATCTCTTTATTTTTACAAGGACATAAAAGTCCAGTAAAACTCAGCTACATATTCACCTAATATATATAACTCAGTCAAAGCCAAAAATTATAGGGCAGAAAATTATGTAGCTCTGAGTGCTGCCCTTAGGAAACCTCTCCCATTTTGTCCCATCACCTCATTCTAGAATTTGATTTTCATATTGTCCAACATGCTTTATATCCCAGAAATAAATAGTCTACAATGGGTGTAATCTACCACAATCCAAAGTCTAAACCACCCCATTTGCCACATTAGAAGGACCAAAAACTTCTGTAAGCCATGGTGTGTGTAATCCATTCATCAATTCATTTCTATGATGTTTTCAAAAATATAACCTTTAATAAATGGAACAGAAATAAAATAAAGAAAATCTTGAAAGATATACAGCACAATTAATTTGATGCAGATTTTGAAAATGGGCAATTTACCATATCCAGTGGTTCACTAAGCATAAATCTTTTGTACTTGAAAGTCAAGTATTCTAGAGATGAAATCTCAAATCTGTTGAAGGGAGTGGGAGTTTCCTCTTTGATTTCTAGGGGCCTGCACTGTACTCTAGGCACATCTCTTCAAAAAGCGCAATTCACATGGAATTGTTTGAGTGGACAAATTTTATTAAAGTGGGTTCATTGTCAGTTTCTGTTTTTAGGCAAGTACCACATACTGTAAACCTGAGATGGTACCAAAGAGACATTCATTTGAATAAAAGAATTTCTTGACTTCAAAGGGTCAGTGAACTAAATCAAATCTTCTATTCATACATGTTTATGAAATTCAGAAAATAGATGACTTAGATAACTTCACCAAATACTGTACTTGAAAATATATAGTTTATTTCAGAAATGAAAATAAGCTGCCTTATAAGAGTGTATTTTATCATAAGGAATACTTAGGGACTTTATTTGAAAAATACCCTAGAAATAGTTGAATAACTTCTTTGGTCATATCTGACAATTATTCTCACTGAAATATTTCTGAGTTCTGTATTCTAGCTTCTTCAACTAGAGAAATAAATGTGAAGGTGATAATCTTTAAATGATTTACTCATTGTATGTATCCAAAATTTGTTTGCATAAGTGTTTAACCAAATAGGCTGGAGGCACAATTTCTGAAGAGCCAATATTAGGCCCTGCCTCAGCTTGAGGGCTTAAATACATGCTTTCTGCAAAAAATGTGATACGCATGCCTGAAAAATAAGCATATTGCTGTCAGCATCAGTTCTTGCATCTCAAATTAGATGTATTCCTAAACTTGTTAAAACCTGAGTTTTATGGTTAACTGTTCAAAACCCAGTGTATGAAGGATAAAGTCTGACATGAAGAACACCACTTTATTTCTTTCAACCTCTCTGAGCAATCTGTGAATTCCTTCATGAGCTTTCCCTTCCTTGGTGACCTGAGATGACTTGAATTAACTATGATACACTATGTGGAAAACATTGTCTCCAATCTGTCCTTCCCCACTTCTCACTTTTAATTTATTGGCCACCCACCCCTCCTTTTTCTTTTTGTTCTTGTCCAATTTTTCCTATTTCCAGCATATGTTCTAAGATTAAAAAACTCTTGTTTGGCAGACAGCATAAACGCTGTACCTCAACAGATGTTTTTAGTGTCAGTGCAAGAAGCGGCCACACGCTGATGCGGTTCTGCTTGGCACCATTTCTTGTCTGGAGAGACTGACACTGTATGAATATATTCATTTTACTGCTGAGTTCTTTTTTGTCATTTTTTTTCCTCCTTTCCACTCTTATGACACTGTGGTAAATTTGTTGTTTCTGTGACTTGTTCCCTCTTTGCATATGACTTTGTTTTATAAGTCATCCAAGTCTTGTTTTTGAAGATGCCAATTGACCTGAATTTACCTTTGAGCACCTCTCCCTTTCCTTTAACTGTATTACCAGGAATATGTTTTCAGGTTAACTTGTTGCCTTTACCAACTGTTTTTATGTGTCTCAAATCACTATTTCTCTCCAAAACGTATTGCTATGCAGGCACATGTATCAAAATAGTTAGAGCCTCAGTAAGTATAATCCACAAGTTCAACAGGTTTTTTTATTTACTCAGCTGGTCATGTTCTTGTATGAAGGAGGTTTTTTCTCAAGCTGTATTTGAAACAGGGGACAGGTTATGTAAGGGCATAATAAAAATATGGCTTTTGTGAAGGCACAAGCATGATCCAACAGAGACTCTCTTTCTAAATCTCCTTCTGTCTCCTAATCTGAATGGATTTTTCTGGCTCTCTGATGACAGGGGAGGTTATTCTGTGCAAATTCATGCCAGGTAACAGAAGAAAATGAGAACTGGAAAAGTGGACTAGAGAAAAAAAAATGTGAAACTAAACATTATGAATTTAGAGTGCCTGCTGACCATAAAAATCTCTTCTGGCTAAGTGTTAGCAAATGGTGCCATATGAGACACCACAACATTTCCCTCAGCTTGCGAAAGGCCATAATTGTGGTGCTCCAGCTAATCTCATGTGGTAACTGCTTATAAAATTGACCCTTTAATGGCAAATATCTGTTCCATATATTTTCTTTACTGTGCCTTTATACAAAAAGTGAAGCATAAGGTACAAGAAAAGCAAAGAAAAATCAAGTGATGGGGCACTCGATTTTCAAAATACAAGAATATCTGTCACATCCACAGCCTCCCTATGAGGATGCTAGATGAACAGCTCTCCAGAGTTCAGAAAAGGCTTTTCCAGCTGACTTCATCAGCTAGCAACAGTGCTCTGCTCTACTACTCTCTCCTCTACTACTAATCTGTTGCCTTTTCAACCACTCACAGAAGGAATATTTTCTTTTGAGCCACCTTTGAGAAAATGGAGAACTGGTGTGTAAGCCCACTCAAACTGTGAGGGGAAGGATGTTGTGATCAGTGTTGTCCACTTGCTAGTTAAAGCTTCTAACTACTAAGCTACTGCCCAAAACACAGATCTGTAGTACTGGGCTTGTTTAAAGAATGAGCCCTGCCAAGAGATGTATGGATCCCTTCAAAGTCAGCATCCAGAAGTGGATACAGTCCTTGTACTTCAAAGAGCTCACCTTCATTGCCTCTCCTTTTTGCTAACCATCTCCTGGAGCTGCTTATCTCTTCCCCAAATAATGGCTGTGAGCTGCCTGCTATACATGGGCCTTTATACTTTTGTACCAATGTTGTCCCTTTGGAGCTCATTCCAAAGCCAGCACATGAGGCTGCTCCACAATGGCTTCAGAGGAAATGATACTGCTGTTTGGAAGGAGCGGTGTAGGGAGCAACTCCAAGAGGCAGCCCCACTGTTCATTTTGCTTTTCACTTGCTACAGATTCCTGCTGCACTCCCCAGGCCACTTTTCTCTCTCTGTTTTGTGCAAGTAGCTGAAGACATTAATTCACAAGCTGAGGGAGATGGAGCTCAGCCTGACCTTAGACAGCACTCAGTGAATGCTCATACCTCCACTGCAGCTGGCACAAACACACAAGCCTTCAGTGTCAAAGGTACGTCTCATTCTTCCGGCTGCTTTTGTCGCAAACAAATATTTACTTTGGAGAAAGTAGGGGAAATCCAATTCTCTAGTTGTGGTTTCGATTATTTTTGTCTGCAGCATGTTCTGCTAGGGAAGTGATGCACAGCGGTTTCTTTTTCAAATTTGCTTCTGGCTCAGCAAGAAGGTGGGTGGCAGGGCAGTTGGAAGTCATCAAGCACAAGCAATGATATTTAGTAACCTTTTGTATAACTCTGCCCTCCAACCATTGCAATGGCTTCCTTTCTCTGTTCTTACTGGGGGACAGATCCTGGGAGGTCCTGAGCAACTTTGAATTTGTCTGAGAAATTCCAGGTCTTGAATTTAAGATTCTAAACATAGCACAGAAAAGCGTCACAAAAGCTTTCTTATCCATGGTGCAAAAAGGGAGACAGCCATAAAACTGGGGTTAAAGTGAAGCAACTTTCCTAAGGGCACTGGAAGAAGTCAAGCAACAGGACAATTAACACAAGCAGGACACAATAGCCCCCTCACGCTAAGAGTCAAATCCTGAACTCCCGGGCATCGCTTGAGTAGATAGGGTCTTTATTAAATATTTATACCCAGGATGCAACAGGTGTCAGATTTTTCTCACCCCAGCAGCAAGCATAGCTGCCTTATTGCCACCAATTAAACAAATGTCAGCATGAAAGGCATGTTCAGAAAAAAAAATTGCCTCTAGATCCCAGTAGTTGCAACTGGTTACTCGCTAATTACTAACAGTGATGATTAGTGATATTTATTCATGTGGTAGACTTTGAAAGCAAGAAGTAAAGTTTAGCATCCCTAGCTAATGCTCTCCCAAAAGCAGTATGATGGTCCATTCAATGTGCTAATAGCTCTGTTAGAATTTCTGACATGCAGATTTTGGAAAGGAAGAGAGGCAACTTACCAGCAATGTATGTAGTGCACAAACACAGTCGTGCCATGGAAGAAAGTAGAGAAAATATCTGCCTCTTGACCACGTAATATTTCTTTCTACATTATTTTCCCTCCACTCTTTTATCTAGAGCAAAAAGTTGTTCTTTGTCTTTAGGTCCACTGCAAGCAGAAAATCTATATGCATACTTTGAAGAAAATGTCTTACTTTTAAATAAGCTGTTCTATTTCACAGTGATTGCACACATGTATATTGGCACAACATGAGCCCAGAGGAAGGCTGCACATTTACCCCAGAGAGGTAACAGAAGTTCTTCACACTGTAAGAATGCTGCCAAGTGCAGCACCGTTCCTGCATGCTCCCAGATGGCCAAGGACCTCATGAAATTGAAAAGAGCGCCACATGAATGCTCATCAGATGACAGGGAAGGTGAAATTTTTCAGCATTACCACTCACTTAGCTGAAGCACTCACTAGTGGCATTCTCTCCAATCATGGATGCAGCCCTGACTGCAGTCTCAGAACAGGCCATGACAGCCTCTCATCTACTTGAATAGTCTGCACACAAAATGACAACATCCCTGGATTAAGCTGTTGACAGAAAGAGCCTCAGAAAACACCTAGAATTTCTCATCCTGTCAGAAATCAGAAATAAGAAGAGAAACAAGAAATAAGGTAGAGCTTTACTAGCATTCAAAGTGTGAAGGAAAGACATGAATAATTGACAAAATTTAAGTTTCTGACTGAGATGGAATTCTGAGCCAGAGATAACGATAGCTCTTGAAAGAAACACCCCATGAAGAATGGATATGATAGAAAAATATTCTCTTACCCTTCCAAAGGAACCAATATTCAGTAATAAACACATCTTTGACAGATACACCAGTGAGGAAGTTGGTGCAGGTTCACAGAGAGGATGTAAGTGAGGGTCATTAACACCAGTTCCAAGTCTCATGGAGGAGAAAAGTCCTTAAGTAATGGAATCAATTTCATCAAACATTTCAGAAATTTGAAGGCTAGGAGCCATAAATTCATCTGCAAGAAAAAAAGTATACTGCTCATTTTGTAACCATTTGGCCCAGAAGATTAAAAAAAAAAAAAAAGGAAAATTTACCCAAATAATCAAGCATGAAAAGGCACACTAGTCTTTTCAATAACATCCAGAGTTTGACTGGAGAAAGATAAAAGATAACAAAACAGCCACAGAAGCAGAACATGTCAAGCTGGTGTCTGAAAGAGTATAGGTATTCATCTTGACATGCTCCACATATTTCTAGGAACAAAATTTAGGCAGCTATCACTAAGGGCCAAGGACTCCTTTTCTTCTGCTCCCTCTGAAGTCTATCAAAAGACCCAGCAGCAATGAAGAAAGGCATTGTCTTTGCTGAAGAATGAGCTCCAGCTTCCAACAGACATTCTGCCCACCCATGATTGTTTGCATTCATTGCCTCTCATAAAATGCACTTTTTATTCAAAGAGGAGAAACAAAGGAACTTCTGCTGGTACTGAAATCTTGGTTTGGATCTCAGGGCTAATGAGGAAAATGAGGGAAATGTGCTCTCAACACCTCAAGTTCAGAGAGCTGGTGCAGGAGATAGATGCCCAAAGGGTTGAGGACACTCAAAGTGTCAGTGATGAAGAGCCTGGGTTGGTGTCATGTCCCAGCAACCGTGACAACACAGAGATTTCTTCTAACCACTTGGCACTATCCATAAAGTTTGTATTACTCACAGTGGACTTGTTACTGTGACAAGAGTTACAGAGTCAACCTGTTAGAACCCAGAGATCTCCTGGGATAAAGGCATAGAACATGGTGAGTACCTATTTTCTTGGAATTCTTTTCCTGGCAAATTTAACTGGAACCTTGATTCTGGGGTTAACAGCCAAAAAACAAGCAAGAGTGCAACAGAGATTTTCATGGTGTAGGAGCATCTTCTCTAGCCCTACCAAATTTTGCTGAATGAAATCTTCTGTTGAAATACATGACACAATCTGACCAAGCATATGTGGTTTTTGAAGACTCAAGGTCAAAGCAAGACCACTTTCAGAGATATTTCTGAATATTAGGCTCTCCCATCCTGAAAGGTTGAGGCGTGAAAGGTGGACCTTCGCAACGCGCCTAGGCCTCTGGCTGGATCTTCAGGGGCAGTGACCTTCCCTAGCGAGTTGCTTTGAGAAAGGCAGCCTCAGCCCAGGTGGCGCAGGCACCCTGGTGGAGTGGTTTCAGCCTAGGAGTGATCTCAGCTCATAAGTGATTTCAGCTCAGCTTTGATTTCAGCTCAGCTGTGAGCATTGAGCCTGTCAGCTGTGACCGGGCTCTGCTGCCAAGACAGCTTCTTAAGCAGGGCTAGTCTGAGGCGGCACCGAAGAGAAACACAGGAGCCGGGATCGATCTCCGAGAGCCTTCTTTATTCTTCTTCAGCCGACATCCCAAACACCCCAAGGCAGCTGCTCATCAGGTCTTTATACACATGAGAAAGGGGGCGGGGCCTTACAAACAACCAATGGGGTCAGGGATTGAAAACTTTACCCAATCAGGGAGAAGATTAATAAACAAATCAGGGAATCGAAACTTGGACCAATGGGAAGGGAGAACCGGTGTACAGAACACCAACCAATCACGAATCAGGTAATTAACATACAGGGAAGTGCTTTAGATATTCAACTGGGGTAATGGGGATTGGCTAACTTTCTTAAACTCTTGTGGCCCTCCAAGGGGGTACTTAATGCACTACCTTGTCTAGGTCTTCCTCAGGGGCATGGACCTCCACAGTGGACACCTTAGAAAAGTTTGGAATACGCCTTTTCCCTAAACAATAAAGGCATCTTGCACACCAGTAAGTGGAAGCCAGAAGAAATTCTGTCACTTTCTTGAGAAGGTCCAAATGAAAAATGGGGAACTTAGATAAACATGCAGAAGCCGAACAGAGTTCCCCAGAGGAAATGAAGTAAAGAATAGTTCAGGGTTTACCAAAAGAAGTCTAACCCATAATGACAACTGAAAGCTGTCAAAAAGCAATGAACTCCAGCACAAGGGCATCAATAAGAAGGGAAACATGAGACTTTTCTCATCATACATATGTGGATAAATTACAAAGGTCACACACCGAAGTGCTGAAGGAATAAAATATGTGGTCTCAAGTGACAAGATTTATTCATATGCTCTGTGTGACTGTATATGTTCATTAACACTTAAAGCCAGAAGATACTTATACGTCTATTCTTATATAGACCACACTTTCTGAATACATACATTTTTTTAAATCTCTACTAGTGGAACTTGCAATTCTTCTTTACAAAAGTGTAACAAAAAAACAGATTTGGCCTTAATCCTCCAAGAGACAATTTTAATATTCATCCTATAATAAGAGTAAACAATGGCTTCGTATATTCTTTGACTCTCAGTTTATATTACTGTGACTTCGAAACCTAAGTTTTTTTAATTATGTGATGTTGGAGGTCATGAGCTCCCAAATATTGAAGCACTTGTTTATAGTTTAGTGTTTAATAACCAAGTGCATTGAACAGTTTCTGCTCTAAATTAAGCAGTTCTTGGATCTTCACCAAATTGCAGAATGCTGCTCCAGACAAACTCTGTCCCAGCTCTGATGACAGTTTAAATTGCTTTATATTTTTAAAACATCAATTATTTGAAATATTAGATGTTAATTTTAAAAGGTGATTAATCACTAACATGAAGCAAAGCCTCAGAGAGGTAATAATTTATTTTTGTCAAGCTAATCCCAGATTTTTGGTTCATAATTACTTCTCTCCTTTGCTATCTGTTTTTACTTTAGATTTATGGGATATACACAACAGAAGTGTTTTTGAAGCACTCTTTACTAAGCTATTCCCAGTGTGAATGATAAATGCCAACCCATATAGATGAACTTATGGTACTGGACTGTGGTTACCACATTCAACTGTGGATATACTAAAATTAGGGACTTGTATTCCCATTTAGCTACTTGAGTCATTCACATCAATCAAAAGAAGGCCACTTGTTTAGGTGCCTTCAGTTAAGTGACTAAATTGAGACCCCATGTGGCATACATATTACAAAATAACATTAGCTTTTTCTTAATAGGCTGCTATGAAAGCCAATGGGAATTTAGCCATGGAATTCAAAGGGGACAGACTGCACCCAACTATCGGATTGTGTAATAGCTTTTATTTTGATGTTAATTTTTTGGTGCTTTTTCTCAGTAAAAAAGATTAAAAACACAAGTTAATAAATCTTCTAATTAAACCACTTACCATTAATGTTGGGATAAGAACAAGCAAAAAGAAAGGCAATTATAAACGAGGAAAAGAAACAAAGGAAGAAAATGCGACAAGTAGGTGGACTCTGGCTTTGTCTGTCACTTTGGCTCCTTGTCTCTCTCCAAGGCGTCTTTTGCGGGACCAGGCTGGGCAGCAGATTTCAAAGGTGTTGACAAGCCTGGCAGATCAGTCATTTCAATTTGTCCCTCAGCAACAATGCCAGGCTGCTGCAAATGACTCAAACATTCTCTGCTTCATGATGATCCCAGAATTATGGGTAGGTTTCTGCTTTAAGTCCAGCATGGACTCCCTGCTAAGAGGCTCAAACTTCTATAGACAGTGAACACTTTCAGTCTACAAGCCACAAGCCTAGCCTCTTTTCCAAGGTTAAAATGGGCAGAAATCTTTTAAAAGTTGGAAAAGTACTTCAGGAAGCAAACAAGAGAAGTGTGATAGGGATACCACTCATCCATTTTTCTTTCAAGGGGATGTATGTTCAGAAATCCCTTCAATAGTTTGGAAGTCTTCTATCATTAATTTGGAGGCATGTTACAAGTTTTGTCCTAGTTCCGATGATAGACTGTGCCATATAATATTGCACAATAGTAGTACTAATAATAATAATAGTACATAGATTTTTAACAAAGGGTGGGAACATTTGCCAAAATGCCCCTTTGGTGCTTGAATAGCCCTCTCCCCACAAATGAAATGGTCTCTCCTTTTACTACCTGAGCTCGGGATCAGATTACAAATGGAATCTGCAGTGGGATGGTTTGTCATGGACACTGACGGACAGCACCTGCCCCTCCAAACCCCTAAGAGCCTATGAGGGCTCACAAAGGTGTGCTGTTCTCTGTATCGCTTGAGATGTGATCAGAAACACTTGGCACTTCAGTCTCCTTTGCCTTATAGCCTGACTGCCCTGAGTTACTAAATCTTGGTTTGCAGTGAAGAAACAGAAGGGACTAAAATGACTGAAAAAAAGACTACATTTTTTAATATCTTCATACACTAAAAAAAGGGAGAGGGGGTTTGCCTACATTTTCAGCATCACAAAACTGCAGAAGGAAAAAAGAGACTTTGGCTCAAAACCAAAAACTTTTAATTTGTAGTTGTGAATATTGCACAGTTCACTCTGAACCATCAAAATAAATGAAGTTTTGTCATTGGTTTCACTGGAAACTGGCACCAAGCCTTCATTTGGTAATTTCAACTCAGTTTTACAGCTGTGAGCCAATGCATAAAGCATATGGTTTCTGATGCATTACAAGTTAGAACTGCCTAATGAACATCGTGTTAGAAGATGACTTTCTTTTATGTATAATTTATTGCATCTTCATCAGTGAAACCAATTCAAAGCACAAATGCAAAGGAAATATATTGGGGTTGAAGTTAGAACTACAACAGAATATACAATAGTAAATGTGCAAAATAATTTGTCTTTCTACAGTAGTTCCAATGGAAGCCTTCAAAAAATTGAAGAGTCTACTATAAACCAATACTGTGTCCTTTCAGCAGGCTTTCAAGAGCTCAAAAACCTGGGGAAATAAGTGTTTCAACTCGTTTTTAGTTAAAAAAGAAAAAAAAAACCCTAAAGCATCATCCCTTTCAGGATTGAATAAAATTAAAATGGATGTTTAGGTCAATAACTCAGGGGGAAAAAATATTGCTACTCTGGACAGTATCATGAGAATTAAAATTTTATACTACTCTTTTTCACTGTCACTTTACTATCTTCCCAGCAAGTGCCAACCCAAAAACCGCATCCAAATATTCAAAAACATTAATTGTTCTGGAATACATATGGCTGACTGACAATAAGAAATTCTTTTTTATCTTATTATTTCTTTCATGGCCAAATTATTAACTGGCAGTTTGCTACATATAATTCAGTTTGGGAATAAAATTATCTCTGGATATAACATTTCCAAACTGTTGCCAAACTGGTCACTTAAAGTCATCTAACTGTTTATTCTGAGTGGAATTTAAAATAAACAGAGGAGGTTTTGTGTACATACAAATATGTGTGGGGAAAGTAATATTAACAGAGTATTTCTTATCCTTCCTAGTTATGCTTCTTGTGTTAGTCTAAGCAGACTCTTGCCAACCTTAAAATTCATTAATATGGGAAATACTGAGCTCATTGGCTGCAACACCTCCATTTTAGAAATCAGACTACTACTATCCACCACATGTTCTGGCACAAACCCAGGTTCCTTCTCCCTGTTCATTCTGCTTCTCCCTCAACCTCATTAAAGCCCCACAAATTATCTATGGAAACAAGAGCTTTAGAAAAGTCATTTCAAGGATCGTGTCAATTCTGCTGCTTCATGGCCAGAGCCATGGCAGGGGAGGACACAACTCCATGGAGACCATGAGGGCCCTGACTGGGTGCAGGGATGTTCCCACATGGAAGAGATTTACAGAACTGGAGAACGAAGCCAAGCAATTTGTTCATCCTTCGCATGATCATATATTTCACATATGTTGTGCAGCCATGTACCTTTCAGCTGGGACCAGTTATGTGATGCTGAAGCTCATCTTATGTAATGCTGATCAGTTAAACCACAGATGCTGATTTAAGTGGGCCTTTAGGAGCTGGTCTTCTTGCCCTGAGTGATTACAGAACCAAGAGCACAGTGTACCAGGGGTAAAGTAAGTCAAGAACTGAAGGACAGCAGTTCATACAAGGCTCTATATGGACTCTTCATCCCAAGCTTCTCTTGTTTTTCTTTGCCATCGGAGCATATTTTTGATTACAGCAGCCAGTGTCCAGGTTTTCTTAGAGTTCTGCCAGAAACAAGCGCTGGAGCATGTTTATTTCTGAGGGCAGATCCAAGAAAAGGGATAAGTTCAGCCAGCTAGCAGGCGCTAGCATCCAAGGGAATGAAAGAGGACATGGGGAAGGTTCATAAATCCATAGCTTTAAAAACAGAAATGAACTTGTCAGTAATTGTTCCTACAGACATAGAGACTTGGAATGGGGAGGGAGGTTAATGCGGTGAATGCACAGGTGGAAAAGGATTTGAATGTAGACAGAAATAGGGAACTTACAGATGAGTATCCAGGACACAGTGCAGGAGAAAGCTTCAAGACATAATCTCAGGAGTCTGGGGTGACCTGGCAAAGAAAAAAATCAATGGTACTGGAGTAGACTGATCATAGGTTGAAAGGCCTTGGTACGTAGAGATCACGGAAGATGAGATTGCTGGCTGGGTAATATCTGGTGAGATACAGGTTTGGAAGATTTGAGGATTTGGGAAGTCAGGTTGAGGTAGCAGAGGATCCTTTTGCAGTTTCCCAGTTTGGCATTAAGGATATAACAATAACTTGATGCTTTTACCACAGGAAAACACTACCACCCCTACTGATTCCCAGTATTTCCCCCGTTCCTTCCCCTCCCAATGAGGAGGTCTGCAAGCACATTTTCTCAAGGCTTTTTTTCACTGATGGAAATAAAGAGTTCTAAATCACAGTAATAAGCAGAGTTTTAAATGTCCAGAAATATGGAAAACCACTGAATATTTCCACAGAGTTGCACTGTGCCTGAGGAGGGTTATGAACCACTAAAAGAGAAATGGTCAGCATTGCAGTCATGCTCCTTACTTTCAGTGTAGCTGAAGCATTTGACATTCTAGCAGAAAAAAATTGAAGACTCACAACATCCTGAAATGTTGAAATGCACCTTTTAATATTAGGAAAAGAATTAAAGGGTCAGTGAGACAGAGTTAGTCTGGGGAATCATCTTTGTCATTCAGGAGCTACCCAAATTCCCCATGTCAGACAATACATGGGATAAAAGCTGCAGAATACTATTAGAGTGATAGCTATAATTTATCCTATATAAGCATTAAACCACGAAGCACCTGGTAGATGGTAGGGGGAAAATAGCACCTTAGGCAAGAAGAGGACAGAGCTCTACAGAAAAGTTGGAGGCAGCTGCTTGACTTGGAGCTGCTCCCAGAGGAAGAGCTGCTTCCTGGGCAAAGGAAGGAAGTGGACAGTTTCTCTGGGGATAGGAGGTCACATATGGCACAGGTTTGTAAGAGATTGCCTGCAGCTTGAGGGAATGTGGCTGTTGCAGAAGGAACCAAGCACTTGCTTGCACTGGAAGGATGAAAGGTTGCAAGGCTGCTTGGGCTGTGGTACAAAGGTACAAGGCCATAGGTTTCTGGGTGGGAGAGGACAGGTGAGCTGTGCTGATCTGCAGGAGTTTGGAGACACATCAGTTTGGTTCACACCAAAGTCTAGTTCTCTTTGTGTAACTGGGCCACCTGACTTTTGTTATCAGCTATGACCAAACACAGCAACCTTTGAGCCCTGGCTGCTAAACATGACAGTGAGTGCTTGGTGCAATCCAAAAAAGTAACAGCCCATGTTTGCTATAAGCATCATGTTCTGCCAACTTCTTTTACACTGGTGTCATTTCAGCATAGTGGGTGGTGGGAATTCAGTGAAACTTTTGGAATTAGAGATGTTTGAATTCAGAAATAAATCTGTTTCTCTTCTTTTTGTTCTCATCATTTTCAGCTAGATATAGATCTGTCTAGACATAGTGAAGCTATATTAATAACTCCATTATTATTACTATAGCTAACAAAACATTCTAAGTGCTTTAAAAATAGTTCTCATTAGTGGGAAGAAATTTCATGTCCAAGATCTGGCTGAGCTGTCCCTCTCATGCTGCCTAAGTAAAGGAAGGTAATGACTGTCCTCCCACTCCTCTCTGGATGTGTCCTAGGAAAGCCCTTCAGAGTTTGTGATTTACCCCTACACCAGTAAGTATTAACAGCTTCCTCTTATAGCAGTTGGACTTTTATTGTCAGTGTTCATTTTCAGGACAATTTTGCATTGTTTATTTTGTTTTGCTTCAGCTGAAAAAGCAAATGGCTGTCAGATTCCAGAACAAAACTAACTGTGATAAGAGATTCTGAAAATACTACACAGGAATCCATTTCTACCAAATGGAGCTAGGAAAGAGCATTTTTGTAGCCTACTTTTAGGATCTTGTAAAACATGCTCAATTCACATTCAGACAGCCTGGACAAAGGGTATTACTTAAAGTTTAAACTTTGGTGGTGAAAGGTTAGCTGCTGTACATTCCCTTGAACTAGCCTAAGCATTCAGGTCGAACATCAGATTTTTAAGAAAACTTTATCACTTTTATCAAAGCACAAAAATTAAAGAACAAGAGCTTTTCTTCGTAATTGCACTAGTTTGTGTTTAAACTGGTTCGTTTTAATCCAAAATAAGAGAACAGAAAGCTTGGAAGCAATATGAAGCAAACCAATTTATGCTCAGATGTAATTGAAAAATCTACATTTGACTTCGTTCTCCATTCTTTATCTAATATAGCTTCATAAAACTTATCTTGTAATGTAAAAACCCCAAATGTATCAATCTTTAAGAAGCTGCAGGTGACAGAAATGTCAGCCATGTAAACAATTCATGCTGTATGAACTGAAATTTCATGACTTTAGCTATTTTTTCTAGTGGAAAACATTACATTTACTTATTAATATCAGCTAGAAGACTACAATAACCTTTCATACAATTGTAGATCTGGTCAAGGAATCCAGAATTTAATCTCTGAGTAGTGATGTTGTTTGATCCAAGCGCACTACACAGGTTTATAGAAACTTTTCATGCAAAGAGGGTATTCAGCACTAGCAGTGCTACATGTTCAAGCATTAAGTCAGAGATTTCTAAAGGAGCTTGGTGTAGATTCTTCTGGTAGTATGCCCTGTGAGATGGAAAAAAATTACACCATTCAGAATGTCTTTGATACACTGCTCTGGGTATCTCACACATATTCCCAAGCCAAACATCAGAGTTAGGTACCTAAACTAGCTGCTTGTGACACCTTCTGTAGTAACAGGTTAAGAGAGACACGTTCCTCCAGCAGAAGAGAGAGTCAATGTGAGTTAGATTTTTGGATTGAATTCCTCCAGGAGAAACTTTTCCCACTTGACTCTTCAGCAAAACTTGGTGCATACTTTCAACCTCCCAAAGTAAAGGACGTCCTTAAGAGGTTTTGAGCTGAAACAAGTGATATCACTCCTCCAAAATATTGCCATTCCAAAGAAATTGAGGTTTTCTGCCTCATGCTGCCACAGTTTCTGTCAGCCAACTCTGCAGGGGCATGTCTCTAATCATACCGAGTCCCCAGCAAGCATTGTAACACTTATCTCAGGCTAATATCATGCTGATCTTAAAAGCAAGTCTCTAAATTTCTGTTCATGTTCAGTGGTTAGCTATGGAAGTCAACAGAGATTTGTGATGTCTATCTGAACACTTAGCTAAATCCTGAGTATGAACAAGACAAAGCTGATAGAAAGTGAATTTAGAAACACAGCAGTTATGAAAAGTCATGCTCAGCAATAACACAACTTCTTCAAGACAAAGAGAAAAATCTGTGCTTTTGCAACTGCTCTGGATTGATCCTGAGTTGTTTGTTTCAAAGTTTTGTGGTTGGTTACACAAAGTGCTACTGAGCTGAGAAGCACCAAACCCAGAATCTGCTCGATTCTGAGCTGATGCTGACACAGTTAAAAATCCAACTGCACCTGGGCAGTCCAAAGTGTCATTTCCAAAGACCATACTTTAGGACAGTCTTGTTTTGGTGCTTTTGTTACACTTTTCCTATTTATTTTCTAAAAACTCCCATGGCATTGATGAATTGATACTGTGATGGAAATAAGGCTCAGGTAATTTTTCTGTATGGTACTATTAACCTTCTCTACCCTAAGTAAAAATGCATCAAATATTAAGTATTCACTTAAGGAAATTGGTATATTTATAATGGCACAGGTTATATTTTTAAAACAAGATGTTCATATTTTCTAAATTAAATTTTTTCAAGAAAGAGAAATACAGTTTATCAAAAGTACACTTTGAATTGATGTCTCAGTTCAATAATTTCATGGTTTGTTTATTTTTCAATTACAGGAAGCTTATTAATGACCTCTAAATCATCAGAAATTATACCCAATGCAAGGTAGACCCTTCCCCAGAAAAGATTCTTTCCAGATGTATTTTTTGGAGAAAGGGGGTTTAATCACAGCAGGAACAATAATGTGCTGCCTTTTTCAATATATAGAAGTAAATTGCAAATTAACAAGTTAGTTTTCAAAATTAAAGGTAAAATCACAGGAAAGCTGCTCTAAAGGACACCTGTCACTTTAGAAAGCCCATAATAAAAACGCAATTTTTCTACCATAGCAATATTCAAGAAAACTACCAGGAGAATGTTTTCAATCAAGGCATTCATTTCTGTCCACAGCTGTTCTCCATTTACTTTTTTAGTTCACATTACTCCTATCTGTTTGTCCAGGGCTAATTCAAACTGTGAAAGAGCTATATGTCACTCACAAAGCAAGAGTATAATTAAAAGTCCCATTACTACAGCTGGTTTGAAACATTTGAGAGCTTGGGAATTGCAGGGAACTCATATTAAAAGGATGTAATCACAGCCTCCTGTAAAGTTTAATAGGAAAAAGTAATTTCATGATTGCAGTTGGTTTGAATGAAGCACATATCTCTAATTATGTATATCATGTGTATACACGTAAAGAGTAGAATCTATCTGTATAATCAGGGTGATTTAAAATATTCCTGAATTTCAGGATTATAATTAATCTGGGAAAACTATTTACAAATCATGAGATCATTTTATCCCATGGTATAAGATAAAGCTTTCTTAAAGATGTCTCCCAGTCACACACTTAAATTATCAATTTTTGCACCATGTCCAGACTTCTGGGTGGATTTAGGGAAATACACTCATGTTGTAGCAGTTTCTTATTTAAAAACTGAACAAGTAAACCACATGGTTCATTGTTTGGCATGTCACTGCTCAGGATGCCTACACATTACTCTGTTCTTCACGATACTACTCTTTCTGGAAAAGTCATTCCAGACTGATGTCAGTTTGGATATATGAAGGCTGCAGACTTGTTCTAATTGTAGTACTAAAACAAGCTGTGCTAGTGCCAGTACTTAACAAATTTCATTCCAATTCACAGCAATTTTTGCTTACTTTTGAGCTAAATCAGTTCTGTCAGTTTTGTCTTATTAGAAGAACTGTACTTTTCCCCTATAATTCTTACACCAAAATACTTCAGATTAAGCTGAAACCAGAAACATCAAATAGTAGCTATTTTGTAGATCACAGCAATAACTCAAGAAGAAACCGAAGGCTGATCCTCACCGGGTTTATATTCCTAAACTAGAACCATTCTATATTAGCATGTTTAGACTACTAGTTCTTAGAGTGTTGCTTTTTATAGCAGGTCTTTTGCAGATTAGGACAAGTTTGATGTTTCTTAAAAGAAGTTTCAATTAAGATTGTTGCCATTATGCAAATACGCTTTAAAAATATATTTGTTTCAAAACTATCAAGTTTTCGGTCTCCTTCTGTCTCTCTTCATCCCTCAATCAGAAGAACTCTGGGAATTTTTAAAAAAAACCTGATTCTACAAAGTTCCGACTGCCTCCAGCAAAAGCACAACCAACGGAAGGTAATCATGGTCAGTGCCTCTATAAACAGACTGACCTGCCAAATCAAGAGAAATACTGAGAAATATTGAGAAATCAAAAACATAAAAGAGCTAGTGGAAAACCTGGTTTATATTTAGTAGAGACACTTTTAACACTTCGAGTTAAACTTTGGAACTGAGGGAGTAAGTGAAAATGTTTCTTTAATGCCAGCCTGCAGGGTATACAGTTGAAATAATTTCTGCTGTCCAGAAAAAGGGACATAGAGTTCCTAACAGAAGCCAGGAGTAGTCATTATGCATTAATTTGGAAGTTATTCTGAATTATACACTAACAGGGCTGTTACATACCTTGTCATTTTGGTTTACAGTGAATACGGGTACAAAGGACGTTGATTCAGGCCTGTCTTTACTATGTACTTGATCAGAACTTTTGAATATTTCTCTAATCACGAGGTTTCCAATCTGATGCCTTATTCAGTGTTGTTTCAAAGTGCACAATGTCATTTTAATCAGTTGGAAACTGCTTAATTCACCCTCTAGTAATACCATTAAAATTTATTTCATTATTCATATGGGAATTATATGGTTGATTCACAGAATATGTTTTGCACTCATTTTGCTTTCTATATCTTTGGAAATGAAGTCGTAGATGTTTTACTGTTCTTAAGATTACATTTCAATTCACACTACCATTTCACATTTCAGCGAGGAAAATATTTTTTAGTAAAAGTGAAAGCACAAGATATTAATTTTGAGTATATTTCATCTGCTTTCTCTGCATCAATTCAGGTAGCTGCTAAGCCAAATACTATATAAATGTAGTGTGCTAAATTTACAAAGAGCTCTATTCAATGAAACAGCAGAATACCCTTTTGGCTTGCCCAACTGGATACATCTGTACAGAGACATCTGGAAAAATGGCCTAATTTTATATTGTAAAAAAAATGCAGAAAAAAAAGCCTTTCCCCTGTCTTCCTTTACTTACTGAGAACTATATCATGTAGACAACTATAACCCAAAAGAATATAATTCCACACACTCTTGGTGTTATTTTAAATATTTTTCTGGATAGTATTTAAGAATTAAGCTCTTTTTTCACCTACACCTGACATTTGCCTGTTGTTATTATGACATTTCCAGTGAATTATCTCCTCCAAAATCAAGGAGAGCCTCTTAGGTCAATTTTCAGTGTTTAATTTTGTATTTATTTACAGATACAGAAAATAGACCTGCTATGTGTTTGTTTCCTCTCAAGCTGTTTCAGGCTGATACTTTTCCCACCATGTGGCCACTCTGTCTTTATTTAACTTGGTTATATTTAAATTTTGTCCTGTAACCTTTGCTATTATTTTTTTTCTTAATAGAAAAAAGATGATGCACTATTAATGTGGCTAAATTTTCCATTTGAACAATTCTAACTTGGTGTGCTTCACTAAATATATTTGAGATTGCCTAAGTTCCCCTGCCCCTGCCCCCGCCACCCCCCCATGAAGACCAAAGAGAAACATATTGGTAAAATGAGCAACTTAAAGATGACAAGCTTACTGTCGGTATTCTCTTCAGCATGTAAAGTTGGCAGCTGCTTAACACATATTCCAGTTTCATAATGATGGACACTGGAAAATGCAGTATTTTTCTCTCTCAGCCTTTCCTAATTCACTCCATGTGTAAGGAGAACTTACCTCATGCACCCAGATTTCTAGCACCCCCTCCCCAAGTAGGGACAAGGTCTCCAAAGCAAATAAATAAATAAATATGACCTTGGTGGTTTGTGGTTTTTATACACACTCTCAGTCACATATACTCAGAACCACTAAAAATCAGCAACTCCCCAGACAGCCAAGATTTAATTTGGATCACACGTTACAGGCCAGACTAGAGAGTATCTGTACAATAACAATATTTACTTATATTCATCAACAGATGGTTAACAGCATAGGGAGAAATGCTTGAAGAAAACTGAGCAGTTTTTCACAGAAATAATGGCCATACCAGCTATAGATCATCAATCAAAAGCAAATCAGATATGGATAGAATATTTAATTCTTGTCTAAATTGGATTTTCGAATTATGTTATAAGTCAGAAATTTCTTCCTTATGTTTCTGACTCAAAACTGAAAGTCAAGTTTACACTATTGCTCTCTGGATTTTTGCCAATGCCCATTTACTATGCAAGACAGAAATCAGAAACAGCACTAGGAGGAGATATGACATTTGCAGCTGAAACCAGAACTTTTTAGAATTGTTTTCAAAAAGTTGACTTCACCTACCATAGTTACATGTGGCCATGTGTAGAATTATGAGAGAAGAACACAAATGTCAAATCATAACTTCCACAATTATTTAGCTGCCTTTTTATATACATCACTCTTCTTTGGAATACCTGCAAGATTAATATCATTTCTGCTTTGGCTCATTTCCTACTCCCTATAATAAGTATTATAACAAATAAACATATTTTTTAATCCTTTTTCAAGAAGCCTGGTTCACACTGGGTTTTCCTCCTATATTATACTAATGTTTCTGCAAATCCTACTGTATAATCCAGCTAATTAAAAGTTCAAATTGGGCTTCCACTGAACTTTTACTTTATATACTATCTGCCTCAAGTTAAAAAAAAAACCTAAAAAACTCTCCTGCCACACATAAATGCTTTGCAAAATAGTGCCATGAAGAAAAGCACTCTTTTGTAACGTAGATTGTCTTGATTTCTAATGGTGTAAGACACCTCTCCCTCACTACCAGGAAGACAGATGAAGTCTAACACTCCCCAAAAAAGGGTAAAGGAATAACCCAGAAAGGGCAATTATTTATGTTGCTTGGAGAGAAAGCTTGCAAGAATTGGTGGTACAGGATCCACTGTTCATATAAAGGGTGATTTGCTTATTAAATTACATCAGGTACCATTCAAGTTAAATGCAGTCTGCAAAAGTCACGTGAAATTCTTATGTAAGATGCAGAAACCTTAACTAGCAATAACATGTTGGAAAATTGCCAAATGGCAATAATACTGGCAGATATACTTCTAACTTTTTTTTTATTTTCTAGCATTTCATCCATTCATATCCCTCAGACAGAGAAGGTAGACTGCTCAAAGGGTGGCAGAAGACTTAGTGAAATCAGATGATCTTGGTAAAGAAACCAAATTTTTATGCATTTTACTTGCTGACATATAATACATAAAACTGGTGGTTTTTTCCGGACATCAACTTTAACAGTAATCTTCTTCATGACTCATCTGCCTATCCGAACCATGCTACTAAAAGACAATCTGGTTCTTTTGAATCAGTGTTCCTTAGGACAATTTGCTACAGATGTGGAAGGAAACCTCAGCCCAGCATGAAAACAAAGACTTGTTTAATAATTATTTTAAGCATTCATGTGAAACTATAGAGTGAATTTCTGTTTGTACAACATGCAAAACTTTACTTGCAAGATATGCAAATGTTTCAATACATGTTCTGTTTCTGATCAATTGCACATTCAAATTATCAAGTAGTGAAAAATACATTTTAAAAGAGAGTAGCAAATGAAGACTCCTGTGGTCATTTTTGGAAGTTAAGGTGTGTGTTTACCTGGCAGTTTACCACAGTGGAGAGGAAACATTGCTGCTGGCAGTAAACTAAGAGTCCAGTTGCACAGTTTAGCTGCACATGAAGTTCTGGGTAGGTTAATTTAAATAATTTTTGTAACTGTGCTGTAGACATGCCATATCTAAAAGTGATTGTAAAAAGAGATGGAGAGTAAAAACCTTGTGTGATGTAATCCCTGAACCACTACATGTAAAAAATCTAATGATGCATAAACAAAAAAGACACACTTGTCTGTCTTGTCTTCCAAGGCTTGTGAACAAGAACACTACCTGGTTATGTGCACTGGGTCTTCTAGGCAGAACAATTGTTTAGAGGCTCTCCCTTGCTGTTTTTTGTTGTTGTTGTTGTTGTTGTTGGGTTTGGTTTGTTTGTTTGTTTTGTTGGGGTTTTTTTTTCCCATCACTAGTGACTTTTCCTGATATTATATTGGTTAGCTATCAACTATAGAAGCTTTTAATTACTAAAATACGTATTTTTTTAAAGTGTTGGTATCCACAGTATCATAATATTCATCATTTTTTTTGCTTTAAAACAAGTGTGCATTTGGTTACATCTTTTATCTGGGGCCATCCCAAGTACTACTTGTTCCAACTAGCAGTACTTTCCCATCCTGGAAACTTAGCAGGTAACAGCCTCTAAACAAGCAAAACAAGGCATATTCACAATAACATGCAATTTTGGACTAGAACACTGTGCCCCAGGTGTAGATCACACGGGTTCAATAAAAAACTAGACAAGTTCATGGAAGAGAAATCCACTCAGGCAAAGACACCTCAAACCCACATCATTATTTTTGGTTCAAGAAGTCTCTGATTTTAAAGTGTTGCAGAACAGGGAAACTATTCTCAGGAAGTATCACTGCCTGCTTCCCTGCCCTTCCATGCCTCTGTAAACACCAGCTTTTATGACACTGGCAGGAACAGGATGAGGGTGAGCACCAGAGCCACTCCAGTGTAAACACCCAGGAGCACGTGCAGGTCAGTGCTGCCCGAGTTCAGTGCTTGCTTCAGTGAAAACTCTTAATGGATTGTCAACAGAAAGCAACCTTTTGAGATTTATTGTGGACAGTAGCTGCTCAAAGAAGCTGTAAATTAGAAAATAAGCTTTTCTGGGCAGAAGACAGCTTTTTTGTTATGTGTTTGTATGGTGCCCACAAAGAGTTCATGTAATGAGGACAATAGGTTTACTGGGACAGTAAGTCCAGAACATTTCCAGTCACAGCTTCAGTTAAAAGGGCATCATGACCTCTCTTTCTGTAACACTTTTGGGATTATGTCACTATTCCTAGTTCCTGTGTCTTTTATACTTCTGTGACTATAACCCCAAGCAGGAATTACAGGCCCATATTTGGGAATTAGTGTCCATGACTGCTACTATATTATAAGAAATACAAAGCCCCCAAAAGACTAGTTAGTTAGCAAACAGAAATAAACTTCATAGAGACTGGACCACAATTCTCTCCCGTAAAATGTCTGCCATTGTCTTTTCAAAGAAACTGAAACAATAGACTAAACAAAGACAAGAGTTAACCAGAGTGTTTTTCATTCTTTAAAAGAACAAGAAGTGTAGCCATAGATTCTTGCCAGCTTCTGTTGCCATTTAAATAGTACCAAAGATACAAGTATTTTGAAAAGGAAGGTTGACTATGAACCTGCCAAGCTGGAACAACAGTGCTCTTATCTGTGGTACAATAATATGAATAAATTAGTGCAATAAAAATAGTTTATAAGGGCAAAAATAACAACTTGCCATAACAATTAAGCTTTTTTGCCCTTAAAATATTTCTAGTAAACAAAATATAAAGATGTTAGGAGTTATTCTTTCCCTATTTCCTTTTGTACATCTGTTATCTTCTTGCAGCCAATTTTTTACTGAAAAGTTGATGTTTTGTTGAAGCAAATCCAGTAGCTGTACAGCTGTGCTGCTGTGCAGAGCAGCAACCCATTACTCACCATCCTGAGAACCATACAAAACTTGGGAAGAATAATTTGCTCTGAATTTCAAGGTTCTCCATATATTCTTCTCTCTTACAGTATTCTAGAGATCAAGGGGTAAAATACAGCAGTCTTTTATAGTACATCATCTAGTCCTGCCATGAATGCAAGGTAGGTTCTTCTACCTTTCACCATGGAGAAGTGATTTTCATTTAGTTTACATTTTCTGCTTAGGAGCAGCCTGGATATGAACGACCCACATGTCATAGCTGACATATTGCTAGTTGACATCCTCACTTATCTCTTCCATATACACTCACCCTCAGGAGAAGAAATATGAAGGTCACCCATTTTCAACAGCTAAATGGTGCAATTTTGGACTTCTTTTAACTTTACAGACAACCCAGAAAAATAGGGTGGCCAGGTCCTTTTATTTTTACTAATAATGGTCCACATATCAAGTACAATTTTTTATTATATGGTAGAGTGTTTATATGTATCTCAAATATCTAAATCTGTATTTTTACTAGCTCCTATGCAACTAAATCTAAAATAATAACATTTTCTAGCATCCCCTCCCATGGAAGATTAGAATTTTTGATAATTCATGCCTCAAAATTTGTATCCCTACTTGGTAAATTTTTCCTTTTCTTGACCAGCTTTTCTTGACCAGCTTTTCTCTGTGTATTTCACAGATCTATTGGTCCAACTAATATTCACTGGTGGAAAAATATGTGTGTGTCAAGTAGATATTGAAAAGACTTCACTATTTTTGTCAAATCTATTTCTACTGCTCTAGAGGAAGAAGTTCTCCAGAAGTGTTTTGATATGTGAACATGGACACTTTATTGCTACTGCTCAAGGAGTCTAAGAATGCAATATCAATGACACATTGATCTGGATAAACGGACACAAAAATCTGCTGGAGTGTGAACTGAGTTTTAGTTGGTTACTGGTTCAGTTGGTTAATAGTTAAGGATTTCTACTTTCTTACTTCCCATCAATCTCTGAGCATTGCAAACTTCCCTGACATGAAGTTTCAATGTACTGCTGTGCAAAAGCTCTCTGGGTTATCTCATGCTTCTGTTTATTAAGGAGGCCCACAGATGGGTTTTAATGATCATCCTTTTGTTCTGTATATGAAACCAATGTTCTTTTCTAAAGAAAATAACACTGTGGAGATGAGGTATGTTCCAGTTAGTGCTAAATTAGAACCAAAGTATTCAAAAATGTCTGAGTGTTCCTGCCCTCAAGTGTTGGCAAACTCTGTAGAATATTTTTATAACTTGCTCATGTTGAGTGTTCCTTTAGGAGGAGATGTATAAACCACCATTACATCAGGTTTAAAGGGCAGTAGGAAGAAGACATGGCTAATGACAAGAAACGGCACACAAAACAAGCCTATGAAATCCCATCAGCAAATTTTTCCTTTGTGGAACAAAATATTCTGACATCCAATCATCAGAAAGTTATCAGTTCTGAAAGTCAATAAGCAGTGAAACACACAGGAGAAAATACAAGAATCAGTGTGAAAATAATTTCCTCATTGACATACCACCCTAACACAATCTTCATTTTATCTGATGCCTCCTTGACATTTCCTTCATTTTTCTTTCATGCTAGTCAGTTCCACAGTAATGGAATTACATTGAGCTTTCTCATTTCACTCTCTTTATTCTCATACATAATTTCTACAGAAGTATTATTTTCATTTTGTTAACACCACTTCTACCTCAATCCAGCCCATTAGTTCCTCTTCATAAATTTGCATTTTTTGCACTATTTTCTGCTTTTATTTTGTATCTTCCTTTACTTTCTATTTAGCTCTTTTAACAATACCAGAGAAAGGAAGTGGGACCGTTTTTCACAACAAAGAACAGATATTTCATTTCGCATCTGTGATTACATCGTGTCTTTCACTGCTGCAGATATCTTCCCAAGTACTCACACCCCTGATGCGCATTGGGTGGTTGGAACCCGTCCTGCTTGGGATGTCTTCATCTCCTTCTCACAGTCATTTTCCAGATAACTCCATGCTCATTTTTCCACTCCAAAGCACAGTCTTTGCCAGCAACTTCATCATGATTAACCTGTCTGTTTAGCTAGAGTCACAGGTTTCCTACACAAGCTTTCCTTCACATGATTGTATTAGCACTGTGCTATTTCTCCACGTTACAAGACATGGCTTCACACTTTGCCTATAAGCTAACAAGCTAACATCCCATCAAAAATTTCATGAGGCTATTATTTTTTATTATTATCATCATTATTTTCATTACAGATATTTTTCCATGTCCCACAAAGTGGATGGAAACCCAGTCTTCTCCTGCGGATGCTTTATCAAAGAATGAGACATGGAGTATTTTAAAGGAGCATATTATCTGCAAAGCAAGATCTAGAGGGTGACATTAGCATGAATACCTAAATATTTGCTGGGTTTTCTGTATTAAAAGGTACAGGTGTAGCCACGTAGACTCCCTGATACAGTTTCTGCTCCTAGTTCTTAAAAAAATTAATGATTAGAGAAAAGAGAATGGAAATTATGAAGAAACTTACTTTTAAAGTTACTTTCGCAAATGGATGCTAATTGGGAGTGAGTTTGATGGAAATAATAATCAGTTAATATGTTTCATATCTGAAATTCTAGGTCCTCATTGAAGGCAAGCCTTCCAAATGGCCAAAAGTTTTATTCAGATTTTAACAAAATGAGCTGCCAAAGACCATGGAACTGAATGAAAACCCATGACAACTCATGCAATGTAGATAGATTCATGAAAAAATCCATGTGTAGGTATATATGCACAGTATTATATCACACTAGAAAATACACACAAATTTACTAACTTCAGGCCAAGAGGATCTTATGTTGTTATTTTTAAAGAAGGTGATAATAACAGGATTGCACCAGTAAAGAAATAGTTGTTAAAGTTGTTAAAGGGAGAAATGTTGGGAAACTCCTAGTTTCCCTTCAGAATATTCATGCTTAGTCTCCAGTATTTTGGACTCAAATGTCTAATTAGAGAAAAGTAGATGTTAGTCAAATCAAGCTCAGGACTACGTCTCTATTCCATATAGACATGTAAATATGTGTATAACTATATAGATATGCAGACCTACATAAATGCCACAACAGCAGAGAAAGCAAAAAAGCACGGGAAATAAAACTCTTTGCTTCTCTCTGCCAGTTAACAAGAGTAACATATTTCAAAGATATTTCATCCACCTTATCCTTTAGTTCTCCCTCTTTAAAATAAGAACTTGCTTCTATCTAAAGTGGGAGAACTTGGTGAGAATTGCATTAGTAGAAGTGTTTGCTAAAGCTTACCTCCACTAGGAAATTCCCTCCTATTTCCAGTGGAAAGGAAAACTTCTAGCGATACTGTTAAGCTACAAAGAAATATGCTAAATAGAGCAGTATTCTAAATGTTTATAGGATCTGGAGTGAGGGAGATCCAGGGACACTTAACAGATAATTTATTTTCAGTCATTTAAATTTTTTCTATTCAAATATTAATCACAATAAATGTAATACACTGTACAAAGAATTGCATATAGACAGAAGACAAAATATAACCACTTCTGATTGTATCTTCCTTCCTAAAGTAATTATTTGGAGAAAGACTTTCTTTAAGCATTTTTAAAGACTTTCTCTTTAACGTGTAACATAAGTTGCACACATATGCATCTCCTTTCAGTGGATATAACTTACTATTTGTGATGTCACAAGAGCGTTCTCAAACTATTTAGATTTTAAAGTACTATTAATGGGAGAAAAAAACCGTGACTCTTTCATGTATGTCTTACCTTACAAAAGTACAAAGAGGGTATAGTTCCCAATGTGTGATGCTCCATGTTTTTGAAATTACAGCCCTTAGAGATTTTTTTGGCATTAAATAAAAACCACTAACAAATTGCTAGTGGTAAAACATTGCATGAACATTGTTTCTTGCAAAATATTGGAAATAACTATTGTACCATTACTCAACAGTTAAGCAACCTCTGTTTACTGTAAGTATTAGCTCCTTGAACAACGTGTCCTGCATACGTAAACTCATTCCCTTTGGAACCAAACTCCCAACTCCTAAGACTTGGATCAAAAAAGTAAAACAAAAATATATGAATAAGTCCGCTTGCTAACTGGACTAATATCCATAGCTGGAGGAAACTGCTTACTTCAAATAAATAACTAAATAGAACACAGCTAAAGAGAACCATGATTATTTTTTAAATATTTCCCCACAAACAGTTCTAAAGGATACATTTCATTTAATGAAAAACATTGTTTTGTTTTGCTTCTTTTACACACACCTGTGTGTAAAAACTGTGAATCAAACTGTGTAGCCACTTCTCCTTGGAAAAGTAACTAGAGCACCGTCCATCCTATAACCCAGAATCTCTTATTGGACAACAAAGTTCCTTTTTCAGCAAAAAAGGATTAACATGTTCCCTCATCTGTCTTCATCCATAAAGGAAAATAGGAAAAGAACTGAAAATGTTGAAGAATTTCCTCAATCATTAATAAGTTCCGTAATATGATTGGAAAGCATCAAATCGTTAAATTTCTCTCCTTTTCCTCCATATAGAGCTAGATCCAGAAAACTAAACATTGACTTTTCTTGGAGGGCAGGATTGTTTATACTTGGTTTCATCCTCTCTCTAGCATACTTCTGTAGTATTGTACTGTAAATGGAGACAGCCTTAATGTGAATGCCTTTATGTCCAATTTCCCAGTTTTTCTCGCCTAGATTTTTTAGACTGCTCTCCTTGAATTTTGTAAACATGGAATGGAAGTCTTCTGGACTGAAATATTTCCAGTTCAAATCCATCCTTACAATGGAGCTAATACTGACTCTCCTCTGAGTTCCAAGAACATTTCTAATGATTCTTTCACAATTCATTCCAAATATACATTGTAACAAATAAAGAAGTGGTGCCTTTTTATCCATGTCTTTGAGCTTTATCTTTTTTTCTTTCTCTTTTAAGTCATTACATATAACTCATTGATTCTAAACACACAAATCTTAGAGGAGAGCTTGTTATTTAATTATTTCTGCTGTGGTTGACAACTAACATACAGAAAATTAATTTAGATCCTGCATTAATCCCAGAAGCTTAACAAAACTGGAATTTGGGAAGGAGCACAACCATCTCCACTGTACACTTAGAGGAAAGAATGTCACAACACATTTAGCACATACTATGCCAGCGGTAGTAAAGCAGAGATGGGAGTTAGCACCTGCTTAAGAGGAGAACAAGCATGCTAACACTGAGAGTCGGGGGAATTTCCCACTAAACTACAACATATAGAAAGTAGGTCACTTTTTCTCTTTTGAGAATGATAAAAAGCAACAAAATTCTGAATTATATATGAACCATTACATTTAATTTTCTTCTTCTCCAGCAGCTCCCAGGAGTCTTGAAGACAGAAAAATCTGGATTTTACGACTCTGGCAATTATCTAAGTTAATGCCATAGAATTCTCCCCAACCATTTTTATTATAGTTACAGATCTGTCAGCCTTTCTATTTTCCTCCCCTTTACAATTCTTTGTGTACTGCTTGCCTCTGATTTAGTGTTTGCTATAAAAGTTTACTCCAGACATAACTTGGCAAACATCTTACAAACAGGCTTTACCTAAAATAAATCTTTAATATATCTGCAATTTAACTTACCTAGCTCTCTTGCCAGGTGTTGTTGGCAGGAAAGAGGGTCAAGTGCAAATGTCTGAGAGATCTTCTTAAATAAATGTGGGGCTGAAGTGCCCCACCCAGAAACCTGGGACAACAAAATATCCTCCCTAAGTGACCCTAAAAGTCAATTATTTTCTATTCTGAAACACATAGTCTATGCAAAACAAGAAAAACTTGATGTGGGGAAAAGGAGAACTGCAGTTTGACAGCATACAAAAAAACCCAGTGACATTTATAAATAGGAATAGCTATTCTGTCTGATACTAGAGTTGAATTTAGGGGTCACATTTTACTGAGTATAACGTATTAGGCTAAATGTAAAAAGCTGAATACAACACTTCCATGGAAGAGAAGAAACACTGGAGGTCAGCACCCAAAACAGAGGCCTAGTAAAAGAACCAACCACTGCAATTTTCCTTAGGGACTAAGTTCAAATTCCGGGCAATGAATTCTGTTCAGTTGAGTTCACCAAGGATGAGAAAGGGCAAAAATACAGGCACAGATAGTGCAGGCAGCGGGAAAGCCCCAGAGACAACTAGAGAGCACGCAGGATGATTTTGATAAAGAAAGGAAGTAAGAAAGAGGGACTTAGGGTAGACAATTATCTGAGGAGACTGTTAAAGCAATGAGCCTCTCATGTTTACTTCTGACATTCAGTGAACTGGAAGTTTGTAAATACAGACAGAATTGCAACAAAGAATGATTACATTCCATCATAAATTTGTAAGAATATTGCCCTCAGATATCAGCTAATCAGAATGGGCTAAAAAGAGTGAAAACCCCCCAAAATACCTCAGCAATCTTGCACCTGAATCCTACCTCTCCCAGTGCAAACATCTTTGTAACAGCCCCTCCCTTTCACCTGCTGAGCACCACATTGCTCCAGCACAGCACTAGAGTATAAAGGTGTATTTTGGCAAGTCTATTCCCACTGGAAATGCCTCCCTGACCTCATGTCAAGACTGCTCCAAAATGAAGCCACGGAGAATGAAAGGCACTGGTGTAGCACGGTTAGCTCAGGCCCTTCCATCCCTGTCAGCCATCAGGCCTCACTCACACTTTTTTCATTCTTTGCAGCCTTTAAAAATTAATAGCACCAAAGGCCTTAAATGTAGTCTTTCCCATCTGGGAACACTGGCTTGCCACAAGGCTTCAGTTCTGTCACAGCTCTCTCCATTTAAAGCCTTAAGAAATGTGTTGTTTTCTTATGTTACTACTCAGCATGTGGCATATGGAAGATGACAGCAGAGGTCGATCTTGTGAGTTCCACAATAATATAGAAAACACAATTTATGAAGAGACAAAATAAGGGTGAGAAACAAAGGAAATCTTCAACATGGAGTGATGCCAGGCATGGTGGATTTCCAGACAAAATCTGTGTACAGGCAGTAAAACTGAACACCAGAACTAAGTGTCCCTGCAGAATTTATTATGGAAGGAGAAAAAAATCATTGGTATAACACTGAGGGGCTATAGTAGGGGGAAGATGATCAGGACAATCCTGTTGGAATAATGCCCCCAAATGCTGGAACAGATCATCAAAATATTCAAGGAGCCCAGTAGAAAGAACAATAGATACAAAAGTGTTTTGTTTTGCCTTTACCTGAAAAAGTAATTGCATTGAATACTGAGAAAAAAAAATGTTTATACTGCTGAGTTCTCATTCTTGGCACCCACAATTAATCTCAGAAAGAATTTTAAAGCAACAGACCTAGTCTTTGAAACATGCCACTCATCGAAAGAGCAACTGAAGTGATCAGTGAAAGGAATATAATGATAATGTACTGATACAGAACTAAGCAAACACTATGGAGCATGCAGGTGCCATGTATTGTAGATGCCATCTAACACATATGCTCCAGACTGCAATTTGACAGAAAAATTAATGGCCAGCCTATAAACTGCAGTGACAGAAACAGAGGAAGCAGAAACGATGTATCTCCATACACCACTGATACGCCAGGAAAAACAACCACAAGCATCTATTCTTGCTGCTTTTGAGACCATTTGGAAAGCCTTCCACTGAAGGGAAAGCAATCTGCAGCATCAGTTAGCAGATGCAGAGATTCTTTATGTACATTTATTACAGAAAAAGGCAGACAGACGCTCAGCTGCCATTTTTGCTCATATTAGTAAGTCAGCAATAGATCTAAATCAAACTAGATGGCAGAGCCACCTTCACTTCAACTTCAGCCACATCACGAATTAGCAAAACCAGGTGCTGATGAGGTGTAATAAAAATGTTTCAAGATCAATAGGCCAAAATAAGCTGTTGATAAGAAGCCCATGAAACAAGTGATAATAATTCTTGGATTCAGTAGCAGATGACAAGATTGGATTTTATTTAAAAGGGACCATAATCCCTATGGATTCAGTAGCTGACACCAGGAAATGGATAAATACTTCACAACTGAGAACAGGCATGCCAAACATAATTCAGGAAGTATAGCTCTTGCCAGAGATAAATTCTGGTTCTGAGTGTATACGATGCAGTATGAGGTGTGCAGAAATGACTGTGATCTTTGTAACAGAAGGAGACTGCAGATTTCCTCAATCCCAGCTTCAACTGGGAACAGATCAGAACAGACCTACCCATTTCTGCTGATGAAACTTCATGGTCCAACTACACCTCTCCAATTTCTGAAAGAAAGGCCATCAGAAGGACACAGACAAAAAGTTTGACTTGGAAACTGAAAGCTTAGTACAACTAGCAGACTGTGCTCAAACTGCTAGTATGTCAAATCTTTTCCTACTGTAATCCTCAAACACTGCATTTTAAGATTTTATTATGCAACTATTGTAGTCAGAAAGACAATATTAAAAGAAAGGGCTTTATGTTATGCATGTCCCCAAAAGAATGGACTTTCAGGCATCAACAGGTATCAGACAACTCACAATGAAAATACCTCTGTAATCTTGAACTTGTCCTGCCTTGCTTAATTTGGTAATCTTTTACCACCTACTGTTTATTAATATATTGTTTATATTTTAAAAATCCTCCTATACAATCACTTTATTCTTGTCTTTAATCTGTACCTGTATAAGACAGGAAGCAGGAGCAACATAACTTTACTAAAGGTAGAAGAATATAGGAAAGGATCAGGATATGAAGCTCTGGTCCGTTTACCTCACATAACTATCTGTGGCTGATGACCACCATATGAAATCATCTCATAATTCTCTTAAAGCTTAACTCCTGCTCAAACATTGCTTGAGTAACACCCAATTGATTTATGATACCAGTCAAGCTCCACAAGTGATAAATACTATATATTACAAACAGACCAGATTGGCCAGATCACAAGCTGTGAAAGAAACCCCAGCTTTACTCCAATAGCCTCAGAGGTCTGGCAGATTAGTAATACATGCATATTATTACTGCTGAAATTCTTCAGCAGATCTTCAGCATAAACTGTAATTTTGAATATCAAATGTGACTTTTGCACCCAATAGTGATAGTTTTTTTTTGTTTCTCAATGCAACACTAGCTAATATGCCAAAAGGAAGATAGGAGTTGTCCTTCCCTCAAGGCAGCAAATACATCACTCATAACACCAGGGTGATCATTACCCATGACACCTAGGACAGTGCAAAATGAGGTGCAACACTTCTCTCCAAGCACATCCCACTGCCATTTTTCTTTATAGTTCTTGGGAGACTTCCTTTAAAGTAATATGGTATAGATATACTTCCATTAGCTTCATGGTTTAACATGGTTTAACATGGTCCAACATATATTTGCGGAATAAAATTAGTAATAACAGTTCTGCCTTCTTTCAATCTCTTGGAAACTGTATAAAGGTCACAGCACTGCTGATGCCCACATTTTTTCTGTTTTACACAACTGAGTAGATGAAGTGACTCATGACAGCCAAATTCTGAGATCAGGCCCTAAGCAATGATGACATCAGATGCTGCCAAAAGACATTTGATTCCTCTATTGTGAAATGCCAGGTTGGTTCTGGGACATGGTAAGAAGCCAATTCTAGTTTAGAAAATTCTATAGTGAGCTATTGTTTGATACTAAATACAAGATCATCACTCCTGCTGCTGCTGCAAGTCACAGGGCATCCAAGGACACATCTAACAATATTGCCACTTTCTACTGTGTTTGCAAAATACAGCAACAAAGCTTCATGCACCCAGACTATAGAGAGAGTCTGTGAGAGAATGGAGACACAGGACTTGGTGGCGGGAGTACAAATTAAGAAGCTGAAGCTAATTAAGCTAATAAAAGCCTACCACCAGCAGTATACAGCATATTGTTTCAAAGGGGATCTCATCTCCGACAAGTTTCTCTGCACCTGATATTTTGCAAAATCTTTTGATTTATTTCTGAGCAATACAATGTTTTTATTAGGTTTGTCATGCAACTAAAAGGACCAAATATTCCTTCATGACTCTCTGATACTATTTTAAATGCCTAAACAGAACTATTGCTGATTTCAGCCAGTGAGGGTCCTGCCCTAAACCATGAATGATGGCACTGGGGTAAATTTACAATATTCACAGTAAAAGCAAAAAAAGATGACCGAGACAGCAGCTCCTTAAACCTAAGTACTCTGTGCTTGGTAGACGTGGGCTTGCTTGATTGGCAACTGTACAATTTATGTTGCAAGACAACTCATGATGTGTAACATATATTATGCTTTTAATTAACGTTTTTTCTATTTTCAGTCTTGACTTTGGAAAAGAGGACAATTACACAAAAGGAAAAAAAATACACAATTTATTTGATTCCAAATAAAATTATATTAAAAGGTTCACAGAGTGCAGAGTACCAAATTAATCTTACTAAAGCAATTGTATTGTCTTTTAAACATATAGAAATACGACAAGGATAGCAAGTGTTTTGCACTGATAATGGCAGTATTTGGAAAATTCAAATAACACATATGCATAATGAGATACACTGAATACTTGGGTTGCTTTTTACCAAATTAATTTATAAAGTCCCTCCCTTATTGTATTTTATCAGATCAAGCTTCCAATTTACCCAGCAGCCATTCCTGATGGTGTCCAAGACAGACCCCAGAGAAAAGTGTGAGAACAGTATAATATACAGCACTAATTCCCCAGAATATTTTTCAGCCTCCTGGGATTTGTGGCTGATGCAGCAACTATCCAGATGCAGCAACTCTATCTTTAATAGTCCTCAATGGTTTCTTCTTGGACTCTGCACATCAGAGAGTTTTTTACTGTCCACAACATCTTGCTGCAAGAATCTTGACAACTTAAAAATGCATTTTGAGGAAAAAGTACCTCTTTTTTCCTATCTTGAAATTGACACTTCCTGGTTTTACTTTACATATTCTATTCCTTTCTGTAATTCTTCACAGTAAAATTATGTTACATATTTACTTCTATGCCTACAAAGCTCATGGAACAAATTCTCCTAGAAGCTGTACTAAGGCACATGGAGAACAAGTGATTGTAGCCTTCTACAATGGCATGACCACGTCAGTGGACAAAGAAAGGGCTACAGGTGCCATCTATTTCTGTAAGGCCTTTGACATGGTCCCCCCAAAAAACTTTATCTCAAAATTGGAGAAGAATGAATTTAAAGGATGAACTGTTTGGTAGATGAGGAATTGATTGAGTCGTCACATCCACAGGGTAGTGGTCGACAGCTCAATGATACGGTGGATGGTCAATATCCAAATGGGGATAAGTGACAAGCAATGTCCCTCAGAGATCTGTACTGGGAAAAGTACTGTTTAATACCTTCAGCAAAGACAGAAACAGTGAGACTGAGTTCACTCTAAGAAAATTTGCAGACAACTCCAAGCTGTATAGTCCAGTTGACATGCCAGAGGGATGGAATGCCATCCAGAGGGACCTGGACAAACTTGAAAAGGGGGCTTGTGCCAAGCTCACAAACCTCAAAAAGGCCAAGTGCTGGTGCTGCACCTAGCTCAGAACAATCCCAATATCAATCCAGGCTGGGAACGAACAGATGGAGAGCAGCCCTGCTGAGAAAGCTTTGGGGTGCTGCTGGATGAGAGGCTGGACAGGACCCAGAGATGTGCAGTGACAGCCCAGACACACCGTGTGCGGGGCTGCAGCCAGAGCACCGTGGGCAGCAGGGGGGGAGGGGATTCTGCCCCTCTGCTCTGCTCAGGTGAGACCCCCCTGGAACACTGGATCCAGCTGTGTGGTCCTCAGCACAGGAAGGACATGGAGCTGTTGAGCAAGTCCAAAGGAGGGTCACAAAGGTGATTAGAGGGATGGAGCACCTCTAAGCTGCTATGAAGACAGGCTGAGAGACTTGGAGTTTTTCAGCCTGTAGAGGAGAAGGCTCTGGGGAGATTTATTGCAGACTTTCAGTACTCAAGACAACTTATAAGAAAGATACAGCCAAACATTTTAGTAGGGCTTGTTGACTTAGGACAAGGGGTATTGGTTTTAAACTTAAAGAGGATAGATTTACGGTAGATACAAGGAAGAATTTTTTTACAATGAGGATGGTGAAACATTGGAAGAACTTTCCCATTCAGGGAATGTGGAAAGGTTGGATGTGTCTCTGAGCAACCTGATCGAGTTGAAGATGCCCCTGCCCATTGCAGGGGGTTTGGACAGGATAATCTTTAATGGTCACTTCCAATCTAAACTATTCTACGATTCTATCATTCTATTCAGAATAACTTAGTATTGTCAGCAAATTAAGATACCTCAAAAATTTCTCCTTCTTGTTTCTAGACCATTTATTAATGTTGGGAACATTGCAGGCCCCAGGACAAATCCCATGGATACTTAACTGGTAAGCTCCTTTCGCTGTGAAAATTGACCATTTATTGCTGACTTCTATCTTTTTCTTTTATCCTCCAACTTCTTAGATTCTTTAAAAGATATTACCTAATAGGTTAAATCAACCATTATTCCTTTATCCACAAGCTTATTGATTTCTGTGAAGAATGCTACTACATTTGTGAGACATGACCTACCCTTAAAAATCTATATTGACTCTCTGCCAACATACAATATTAATTCCTGTTGACTGGTTCTTCAAAACAGTTATTTACAGTAATCCAGCTTCCAAGCTTCTCTAGAATACTTGGATGAACATCATATATTGCTGTTCATTATTAACAATTTCTTCTGTAGGCCATTCTACAGAATTATGGAGTTTAATAACTTCTTGGAAACAACGTGCATTTGAGTTTCCCATTCCTTCCACAATCAAAAGGTCATGATTATAGCCAAGTAACCAATAGCTAGAATGAAACCTAACACAAATTAATGGCATGTGGAGAAATGGATATTCTCATCACTTGTGAATATAAAGAATCCAACAGGACCTTGACTTCTTCAAGACTTATTTTCTACACCCAAAACTTGGATTAATTTTAACCTAACCTGGAAAGCAACTGTAGAACTAATCCTTGTAGGAATCTCTACACATAAAACATCAGCTATTGAGATAATTTGTTATCCTAAACTTCCAGGTCAAACCTTTTCCTTCCCAGCTATGAGAAAAACCCCAACTACAATCCTACTTATTATAAGGGCAGTGAACTTGTTCTTCCAGCTAAAGTGCATTAAGAAGAGTAACTGTATAGCCACCAATAGTCTCTCCAAATATCCATCCTTCCCACTCAGGTGAATAAGGTATTCCATAAGGTATTGGAACAAAAGCACTCGCTCTTCATGACCTAACCTGCATTCCTAACACTGAAGCCATTCCAAACCCAGTGACAAGCTAGGCTCAGTGGGCAATTTCTTCTTAAATCCTGCTTTTAAGCCAAAAAACTGAAATCAAACTGAGTGAACATTTCATTAAGAAAAATTGAGATTCATTAGAAAACAACATTCTTTCTAATCTTTGGTGATCCTAACCAATCCAACAGTGAGCTTGGAGGAAGAAGATTCCCTCTTTTAGGTCATAATGCCACCCCAAACTTAAGCCTAATTTTCTCTTTGTTTTGTTTTGTTTAATTTTAAGTGACCAATTTGTATAGTAAATCCAACTATAAGGCATTTGTTCACTGTTATACAAACTTTCATCCTATTTCTGCCAGTCTTGCAGAATGCAGGAAAAAAAAGTCTTTCTACCTTTTTTCTGAAAACCTGATTCCAGTCCTAGCCCTAAAATTATCATGTACTGTAGAGAGAGGAAGAATTTGTACTGGAATACCTAATATGAAGCATATGCTCCTGCCTACGCCATAGTACTCTCTCTGACATGTTTTTTTCCAGTTCCCCAGCCTTATCCCAAGCCTTCCTTAAATGGAAGATGTGTCCAGGAATACTGAAAATAAAATATTTGCTTATGACTATACCAGCTTCGTTCTGAACTCTTATAAATCCATCAAAAATCAGACTTGCTACAGCCTTCCTTTCTGATACCTTATCTTTCCCCAGTTCCTATAGAAAAATTAAAGATATTCACCCCCAGTGATACTAACAGTCTTATTCCTGCCAGTCATGTGGATCTGACATAAAAAACAATTTCTCAAGCCTTTTCCCTTTTTTTTTCTTTTTAGTTTCAAATCTAACCTATAGGTTACCTAAACACAGGAGCCTTCTGGAACAACCGAACATTTCCATTCCTTTTTTCATTCTTGATGGCCATGCAAGTATCTCATTATAAAATGACCTTTTGAAAATTTGTTTTAAATTTTAATCCAAACCTACTGTTAGAAAATTATTAATCCAGAATAAAGTTCAAGAATTGGTGAATTAAATCACAGTGGTATTAAAAGGACTCCTTCAAAGGACCAAAAACCAGTTACAGAACAACAATAAGGCACTGGGTCAGGTAAAACTCTTATAATAAGTACATTGTCGGAAGTTTATAACTAACCTTAAAACAGTGAGTGTTTAGCACTGAACAAGCAATAAATAAAGATAATGCTTCCCCCATGAAACCCAGCATCTAAAAGAGAGCCTTGAAGAGAACAGGATGTTGTAGAAGGCTTAGAAGGGGACACTAAGAATGTGATTTCATTTCAGGTATGCCTGATCCACCTGATCAAATAAGTGTTAAGAGTAAAGAGATTATTTAACTGATATTGCTAAGTATTAATATGTTTTTAACAGACACAGTTTAAATGAGATAGCAGCATCTGGTATATCAAATTCAGAGGTTAGTTTGCACTTGGAGCACTTGGTAGGCAATCCAAAGATGAGAATGAGAGATAGAGTGGGATGTGAGAACCCCTGTGTATCATCTGTGCTTTTGCTCATTAGATGGAAAAAAGGTACATTATATCCAGCAACATATTTGTGGTTCTGGCACACATTCAACCAGATTCAGCTGTTGCCACATCACTCTACATTATATAACCCGCAGAGATGACAGAAACTACTGACAAGGTGGCTGCAAAAGAGTGGACAGTTTTTTAGTTTGACGGGTTAATACCAGCTAACTATCTCCAATGCTAGCATCTGTCATTCCAGAAATATCTGTTTTTAAAGGGATCTAAAAGAGCATTAAAGACTGCACTACAAATTGTCTGCAGGCAAAACTGCAAGTGAAATTTTGGACATTTTATGTAAAAACCATGGCTACCAAGATGCCATTGCTCCAAGATAACCTAGGTGATAATTTAAAGTGTGGATAAATTACAGAGAAATACATCTACAACTAATGCTATTTTTTAATCAGCCTGTTTGTCTGTAGAATTAACATTTTTCTCAGGAGGTGCACATGTTTTGTTACACATACAATAATTTATAATACTAGAAAGAAAGTAAAGCCAGATTCAACTGGAAAGACTAAAATCCATCCAAACCGCTTTCACTGAATTACTAAGCATTCCCTGCAAGAAAAGCTTCCATGGTCTTGTCAGGAGGGGAAGCAATTTATCACTGAATCCAACCCTAGGTATCTGCACAGAACTTCAGATTTCAGAAGTGAGCTCTATGACTTTCTTTTACAGGTTAAAAATACTTGTTAAAGATATCTAAACTGTTGCTAAGAGAAATGACACATTTGGCAAGGATATGTGAGTGATAGCTGGAGATTCTTGAAAATAAAGCAGATTTGGCTTACAGATTGTTTTTTTAACTTACTTGAGAATCTTTAGTAATAGTTACCAATAAAATCCAAATCATTATATAATACAAATTTGGCATACATTCACCAAAGGGCTTCTATGTCTTCCTCCTACATCAGCTGAGACAAAAATACAGAAAAAAATTTAGACATAAATTTTAAAACCCTTTCAGAAATATAAAATAAACACATCCCGGGTTGTACATGGATTTAAGTAAAGCTTTCCTCTTGCAATAGGGAACACTGAGCCAGACTCAGCTCTTCACGGCTCTCTACACTAGTTCACCTTGGGTGTTAGTCATTCAGATTGCTCTTAACACACACTGGAATAAGTGTGCTGGGATTTAGATCTCATCAGGCTAAACTGGTGTAAGAACGTGACTGGGAACCAACTTCACAGGTTACACATTTCTATGAAATCCTTAAGAAAATGAGAAGTTTGATTTTTTTTCTGCACTGTTTGGAAGAGAAATGTGATGTTACTCTGTGTACCTACTAAATGGTGCAATAGAAATACGGAGGCAATGACTTACAGAAATAAAATTGTTACTTCAAAACTCTAAGCAGAGAAACAGTGAAGTTCTACACCATTCCCTGACTAGAAGCACATAACTATTCCCACCAGCTTCCCCTGGGTTTCCTCGATGGTTTACGAGCTCCCTGTTGGACTATATGATGATCACATACAGTACTCTGAAGTTCAAGAGCAGTCCTGTAACTGGGTTTCTAGCACTAACATCTCAGACTGTCCTTTGCATTCTTAAGTTATATATATTTCTTAATAATATAAGGGGAAAAAAAAAGTCTTGATCTTGTTCTGTAAACATTTTTGTCAGTCCAAAACAGCTCCAAAATTTTTAATAGAAAGAGTGGAGTATTGCTTGGGATTTTCATATGTTCAGATGCCAAACTTCTTTAAGAACCTTTGCATTAGTTGTAGCCATGACCTCAGCTAACCCAAAGAAAGCCACAGGCATGTCTCCTTTCCCTATTGGCACCTACTTTAATTGGCAGGTTCACAATGAGGACTTTTGTTTGCATCCTAAACAAGCACAGCACGATTAAAATGTTTAATACTTTCATCCTCAAAGTACAGCAATCAATATGTTGGGTCTTTAACAGGCCAAGTCATTACACATTTAAATAGCATCATTCAAACCCTTAAGGAACTTGTTTTACAAGGACTCAAAAGGTTCCCTACTGAAAATTATATGGATTTAGCTCAGTTTAAAAATAGACATTTTGTTTGTTTTCCATTCACTTGCTCTACTATTTGATGCTCTTTTCTTGCACATGTAGTCTCTGAGTATTTTACTACCCCCTGCTGTAAGGAAAGAAAATTGTGTGATAGATGTGGACTGTGCTACTAAAACCTCTTGAGAGCGCCCCATGAGCTGGAACACCAAGGAGATGGATTCAGAGTGGCTGGAGATACAGAGTTCTGTTTGACTCATCTCATGAAATTCCTAGTGGCTGTGGTGTGGGTAACAGGGAACAAAGTTTTCTTGACAGCTCCAAGATCTTAGACTGCTACAGGAGTACTGCAATTACTGGGTTTGTATAGTGCATATCCTCAGGTTTCCCAAGCAACAAAAAGTGCTTTGCGAAGCAATGAGTCAGATGCTGGTTGTGCAGTAACCATACACAGGGATTTATGTTTTCAGGAACTGTGTGTCCAAAAGCAGGATATACTTATATAGGTCTGTGGCACTAAACCTCCTGGCAGCCACTGAATTAGACTGAACACCTCTAAAGTTATGTGAACAACATTTGGTATACTACTGTGTACCAGCACAGCCCACATAATATTCACTCACTTCAGCTGCTGTATTACGTGAAGAAACTCTCCACTTTCAACCCAGATGAACTGCCTCTCATGGTAAAGGGCATAACATTAAATTGCCTTTCACACTTGCACAAGAAAATACACATTCCACATGCAGTTTGTAGGTCAAATTAAGTGCACACCCAAATTTTGCTCACCCATCATGAGAAGCCAGAAAAGATCATTTCTCCTCCATTTTCTTTAAGAAGTAATTTGCCAGAAAATCTCCTTGTTTTTCTAATACCAGTTCCCTGTGCTGAAGAAAAGGGATTTGTGCTCATTGGCATTTCTTCTCCCACTACAGTTCACACTGGGTTAACCTCATGTTCAAAGACAGTAAATTTGTTTCAAATTGAGAATCCCCTGATGTTAAGGCTGGTTTGGTGGCTGGTTCTCCATTACCCTGCCCCACCTGCCTTGCTAAATAGCACGGTGGTCTGATGCTGGAGTCCCCAGCTGTTTGTCCTAGCCATGCTGCCTAGGAGGTAGGCCTGACTTTTTCAGTGTTTCCAAATCCACTGAGACTTTCCCAGATCAGGTTTAGGGATTTTTAACACATGCCTTACTGAAAACATCACATACTTGTATTCTTTTCTGATTTTGGATGCACAATATCATTATTAGAAGTGACAAAATTGTCTATGAAAGAAGAAGTTACACTTCCCATACTACTATTTGCCATTGACTGCAAGGGTGGTTTGCACACCTTGGCTGGTAGCCTTGAGAATAATACATTAGGAATATTTTTCCCATATTAAACTGCAGTACCCTAAAAAACCTGGCTTTTTAAAGATAATAGAGATTGGACTGTAACCTAGTGTCAGGTTGGAATAATGGTAATTTAATACATGTATTCCCCAGAAGCAGAACAAGACCCAAATGAGAAGTCCCAGAGTTTCAATTCAATGAAATGGGGAAATTACCAGCTCCAAAACTTTTGCTGCACCAGTCATTTTCTGGTCCGTGCCAAAACTGATGCACGTCCAGTGATGGACAAAAAGTCTGCCAGGTCTTCAGTGCTGTTTACAGTCAAACATTGCCTGCACAGGAGGCAGAGAGCAGTTTGGCATGGCCTGTTCATCCCTACCACCTTTGACAACAGGCTTAGGCAGAAACAGAAAGCAGTCCCTTACAATCACTTGCTCCTTTGGGTGAACAGGGTCCTTAGTCCATAAATCATTACTGTAGCTTTGGCACAGTGCCTCTGTCCCTGAGTCAGCCACCACTGTACCACCCTCCCTTCAGGGGAAGCCATTTGTAAAGGGTACAAAGCAATACTCACACATGACTCCCACCACTGCAGCAACATGAGCTCAGCAGGTAGACAGAGACACCAGCCCAAATTTCATTCCAGTCCCTAAGACAGAACTGATAATCCTTGTACCTTGGGTCCTCTGATGGCATTCATCACTGAGTGATGCCAGATAAAGGTGCAACAGGCAGTGGCTATATAACATATGCTGTGAAAGAGATGGATTAGCCAGACAGTTTCATACAGCCAGCTCTTTGTATATCAAGTCATGTCCAGCACAACCAACTTCTCTAAATTCCTATTAACAATTCTTAAAAGAAATAATTCATTTAACTGTATTTTGCTGTGATGTCAAATATTTGAAAATATTTTTTTCTATTTAATATTTTTCAGACTGTTCAGCTAGCCGAAATAATAAAAATGCCTTATTCTGTCTTCACTACATTTAATTCACTTCCCATTTCAGGAAAAAAATCAAGACTAAACATCTACCAAATGTTATTCCTCTGCAACTGAATGTGACGGATTGTCTGATGATCACATAAAAATTAAACAAAAAGTGCATTGTTCCCTTCCAGATTTTTCAGCTGGTGTAAATCAACATAGCTTCAGTGATGCCAAGTTGCAGGGATGTACATCAATTGAGAATCTTGCCCTTCATCTTCAGAGAGTTTACCTGCGGTTTAGTTTCTCTGTCTTTCTAGGCTCAGGAAAACTTCAACCTACTTTCCTTTCATGCTCTGCATATTACCATAAATAATCCATTTTGGTTTAAGTTCATTACTTCTCCTAACCTGAGAAGAAGTTTCATGGGGAAGGCACAGAACAGATGTGACTGGTCAGCCACTCTGTCCAAGCCTGTCTGGCTAAGATCCAGGTATTGTGATTTCTCAGAGTTTCAGTTCTGACTGGTGAAATGCATCTCTTGCAAAGATAAATATGCACAGGCTTTGCTCAACCCTGGCTGTCCATTGATCAGGTCCCATGGTGCCATCAAATCTTTAAAAAACTTAGTATCAAAATGAAATCATTTTAATTTAATCTAAAATGCAGTCTTGAAAGTATTACTATTTTCCATTCAGTTTGATCCTTCTAGCTCCCTTATTCCTTCTCCCTGAAAAACAGAGGAGCCCAGCTACAGCAGGGATGGGTATCCTCTTCTGACCACTGGGAATTTGCAAGCATGAGAGGAAAGGAGCCTTTAAAGGTACAACTCTAGGATCTTCAGGCTTCCAAAGCCCCTTGCTCAGGGTGCCTCATGCAGAGGAAGAAAGGTAATTGCAGGCCAGACTCAGAACATATCTGCATCACTCACTTCTCCAAAGGAGCTGGAGGGACCCAGTCCTTGAAGAATCTCTGAAATTCTGCTTCCAGACTTCTTGCCCTTACTGGCTGTAACACCATAGGTTGGTTGTCTTTCTTCAACCTTCCCTGCTTTTCTCCCCATGATCCTTTTCTCTTTCCCATCTTCAACCACAGTCCCTCCCAAACCAGACTAATGAAAGTTCTGTTTTCATTATATAACCCAATGTGTAATCAAATACATTTTTAAAAATAACAAAACTGGGCAAGTGACAAGCCGTGTCTACCATCACCCTATATCCAAACACTGAGGTTTGAACTTGGCTCAGACATCTCTGAAAATGTCAAATGTGGATTTCCACAAACACAGGGAAAAGGTTCCACAGCTGATATAAACAGAATAAAGGTGCATTGCTTAAAGGTGCCTAGCAAACACAAAGAGTAAACCGTAGAGGAGAAGGAAGTTGCAGACTTCAGCCTGACAAACTCTTATACATGTGTTTAACAACACATTAAGCAAATAAGAGTTCCACCTTCAAATGGGACACTCACAAGCTTAAAGGTAAGTAGTTGCCTAACAACTTGAAAACAGATATGTCATTCCTGTAGGCTTTCTTTGTACTAAAAAATAAAGTACATGTAGACCTTAGATATTTCTCTAATAATTCAAATCAGGCAACACCAGACAAACTTCTCTTTTTGTTTTAATTGGTTTTAAGAGTGACATTAAAAACACATTAGCTCCCCTGTAAAGGAATTCAACTGATTTGCTTAGGTCTGTCAGTGCAAGTGAAAACAGATCAGAACTCAAGGGATCATTCAGGATAAAAGACAGGGAAAAAAATGAAAATTCAGGATTTCTTACAGAGTCTTTACATGGAGAATCAGATTTATATGGCAAGCACTCAGTCCTGCTCCAGGGTGTCTGGCCACAGACAAAACAAATGCCAAGTCACCTCTTATCCCAAGGATCTGACAAATTTGGGCAACAAAGTACACTGGCAGCCCCCTTGGAAGCTTTCAGATGTTTTCATGCCACTGGGATGCAGCATGCAGTGTGGACATTATTAGAAGCACAGCAGTTGCATTCCCACCTTCAGAGTGCCCAGCATATGCTCATGGCAAGTGAGTCCACAACTAGCCAGATCATGTCTGCATTGCAGCAGAAGACCAAACTATAGACGTGTCAGCATGAGAAAAGTCAATACCAAGGAAATGTGGGGATGGGATGGGATGTGAAAAATTAATGGAGAAATAAGGAAGCTAATTAATGGAGAATAGGAGATGTTTCAAACATCAGCTTTCCCTGATGTTTTTCCCTTTCCATGAAGACTACAATTCTCTTTGTGTTTTGGTTTTCTGTTGGGGCTCTTTGGGGTTTTTTGATATTGTTACATCTAATTTTGTTTCCAGTACACTCTTCTATATGGTAATAAACTGCTTCAGCGTTGTCCAGTCCTGAAAATGATTTTATGGAGGGAGACAGCAAGCACAATTCCTATTGCACAATAAGTAAAACTCTCCCAATGAGTCTCTGTTCATGATAATATACTATGGAGAAAAAAGACTACAAACAAGCAGAATAATAAATAGCATGTGCAAAATGTATCGCAAATACACTACAGTATAGTAAATACACTACAGGGACTACTTACAGAGTATCTTCCACTCCATAAGCATCATCAACCATCTTCTGCGGTTTGGCACATCAAATACTTGCTATGTACTTTACCATTTTAAAAGCATTGCAAATCCTTGGCTGGACACCAAGCCAATGCTGTGCATTACATTGTCAATTGTTGCCTTGCATATTCAATGTCTGACCTCACCTCCCTCCACAGTTCAATGTGTAGAAACACCAATAAGACACATGATGTTTATTTCCAATGACACGTATTGTTAAATGGGTCTGTCACACTGACAAAGCAAAGGATTTTTCTTTAAGGGGAAGTCTCAAAGGAAATCTACCCCATTATGAGACAAGGACTTCAAAATTGTATTTGAGAATCAATTCTGTTAAACAACTGTTTTTCAAGTTGTGCAAGGTCCATTATCTGAAGAACAACATAGGACTTTCTGCACTGCTGTGGAAGGACAGACATACAAGCAATCCTTGTGCATTTCTTAAATACAACACTGAGGAAAACCACACTACGCACTTATTAATAAATGTGTCAGCAATGTAGATACATACCCCAGATAGAGCCATCTGCACACGTAAGGTAAGGAAAGAGAGAGAAGAAACTGCAGACAGGCAAGCTGAGGACATTTACTCTTGCAAGAGGCTTGACTGGGCCAGAAGATCAAATTCCAGAGCAACTCCCAATACTAAAGATGGATCTGTCCATCCTCTCCTAGCAGGCTGGACAACCTTCAAGGGCTTCCTCACTCCTGCTTGCCTTTGTGTACATCAAAAAAATCAGCACAGTAACACCACACTATATCTAATCCAAGAAGGAAGAGAGGGATACTTAAAGAAAAAAAAAAAAGTCCAGATGAGTGGAAGTACAGAAGCAAATGACTGAGATTCTATGTGTATATGGACTAGAAATGAGGCTACTAACAAGGCTGCAAATAGTGATATCATGCAGATTCTGGCAGAGGGAAGAGGGATTGCCAGCTTACTGAGCACAACCTAGATATCAGGAGTAGAAGCCAAATACTGGGATGTTGTCAAGTGACCATACCTCAGATTGGTAACAGGAGATTAGAAAAGGTCACCCTCACTGCAGGGTGATCATGGTTCCATGATGCAATGTGTCCAATTTCTTATCAGCACATTAACATTGTCTTATCTGCTCTAAAAGATATTTTCTTATCAGCTCTAAAAAACTTTCACTACTGGCCTGGCCTGGATTAAAGCTGGAACCTGCAGCAAGAAGATTCCTTGCTAGTACAAATTAATCCCAAACTTTTTAGTCTGTACTTCTTTCTAAGTAAATTTTCTGTGAATAATAAGAATGAATTTGCAGAAATTGAAGGAACAAAGAGTATTCCTTCATTTCTGAAATGAAGAAATACTTTCCAGATTTTATTCTGAAAAACAGTATCAGGAAATCAAAACATGTACAGCATGCATAAGGATAATAAGGAACTATTATTATTGCTATTATATGTCAGTCATAATGTCACTAAAAACCTTGTGAGTTCTCATGGATTTGAGCTTGTATGGAAACCACTTTTATTAAGTACTGCTTTTAAAAAACAGTTGTTTAGCATATTACAGTTCCTGTTAGGTCACTGAGGTTTTTTCTGAAATACATTAAAATGTAATAATAACAGCCCCCACAGTTCAGCACAAGAGTTTAGGATTTTGTACTGTATTATGACAGAGGACACATCTAAGCATTACATTAGCAAAGTGTTTACCTCACTATGCTGACATTATATCAGTGAAGAAGACATGCTTTAGGGCATCTAGCTGTCTCTATCTGTACTCCATGACAATCTTTCATCAGAAAGTGCATCCCTAGCAAGTGCATTTCTGGAGCATTAAGTTATCTACATCCTGTGTGACATGCATTCTTTCCTTAAGGTCAGCTGAAATGTAAATTCTGCCCTTCCCCTCAGACTCTACTTAGATCTGCAGACAACACTGTATTTGTCAAAACAACTCCTCGTAGACATGTGGCCAACTCTATATACAGATTGATACTTATTTACCAAGGACTGATCCCAAATCTTGGTTTGAGTTATTTAACCCGAGGAACGGAGCCACTCTATCACTGTTTTGTCAGAAGATTGATTACCAGTGGCCACTTGCCAATGCTAAACTGATCCAGTTTGAGAATGGATTTCAAATCCAGACATTACTCTCAGGAGATTGTTTTCTTATATGCCAGCTTTCTGCTCCAAAAAATATGTGAATGTCCAAAGTTCAGAGCTGCAAGGATAAGTTATAAATTCAGAATCAAATATTACCTGACTCTGCAATGTGTGACTGAAGCTGTAAATAAAAAAAAAATAAAAACAAAACTTTTGAAACCACAAATAGCTTTTGAGAAATAGAACCTGAAAGTCACCTCAAACCAAATCAGCACTGAACCCTAATAACAGTCCATGTCTAATGAACACTGTCTGCTATTTCACATATGTTTTATGCATATATTTAACATGTGTTAAGTATGTTAGAGTGACTTCCATATTCTTTTGAGAATGACTTCTTATTTCAGTCGCTCAATATGTCAATAACTATTCAGAATTACTGTCAGTGGGACAGTAGCCCTCAACCACTTACTAGCTTCTCTACAATCCTTCTGTAGGGAATTTTCCAGCAAGACCTTGGCTCCCCAAATTCTACAGTCTTAGTTAAAAAGCAGGAAATATAACCAACAACATGAGACTGCAAAAAGCAAGACAAAGAAAACTTTGAAGATCTCTAGATCTGAGATCCAAAAAGACATCTGATTGTATAACAGAGGCCACAGATTTTCATCCAGGTACTTTTGCACTGAGCCATATAATTTCTGTTTGAACAAAATATATCTTCCATAAAGGCATTTAGTCTTATTTAGAAATGTCAAGAGAGAAAGAATTCACTTCTGGGTAGTTTGTTCCAGTGTTTTACGCCAACAGTATTTCCAGAGCCTACAGAATGAAGCGATATTTTTTGCACTTATATAATTCCAGCTCTCATCTCCGCAGACAGAAATTCATTAAAGTCAACAGACCTCAGTCATCCCTGATTTAAGCCAAAAACTTTAAGTTTCATTGACTGTCTTTACTTTTAATACAATCAAACTTTTTTTTCATGCCAAGAATCCCCAAGATGTTTACTAGTTTGACAGGGAGAAGGAAGAGGAGGACCAATTTATTATGCTGAACTGTTTCAGTTGGAAAAGGACTGAGGATGCTTGGATATGCAGACAGCACGGAAAATATGGATCCTCAAAAAATTACCCAAAAAGACACGGTTGGCATTGTTGGCAAAAATACTTATGATGGGGCAGGTATAGCTTGGAAAGAAAGTCAAGCATTTGCTAAAGAGCTGAATGATCTGGATGATGAGTTTAGCAAGGAACAAGGAACACAAGTGGGTGGCTGTTCTCAATGCAAGATCATCCTTTTCCTCTGCTTTGGAAACATCTTCCCACCAACCCACTTATTCAGGTGATCTGATTTTGCATTGTCTTCAATGATTTCTTGCTGCCACTGTCTCCACTCATTACATGGTAATTATGGTCAGACTCTCCTCAGATGTTTGCAATAAAGCTGTTGCAGTGAATGGCTCTATGGGGTGCAGTCAGCAGTTACTGTAAGCACTCCTACCTCCAAAACTGCCACAGACACAGTCAACTTCTGCTTGTCTCTCACAGCTGGCCTTCTAGTAAACAAATGGAAATGGCACTGCTTTCCTCTAAAGAAGCACAGAGTGAAGCTCTTCACATCAGCCAAAAGCACCAGTTCAGCTGAGAAGGGAAAGAGTTAAAGTTTGGATGGGATATAAAAAAGGGAACACAGGGAAGCAAAGGTTAATGAGCAAGAACAGTTAGAATGAAGAAAAAAACAGGAGAGGAACTAATAAAAAGATTATGTAACAGGTAATGTCATCTTCATCCGAGTTTTGTGGATACTCCTGAAAAGCACGCTATTGTAGGCTACAATGTTGTTCTTTTAGATTTTATATATAACATGGTAACAGCTGTTTGGGGTCTTTCTGGAGCACAACACAACGTGAAGAAGGTGTACCATGTATGGGTTCATGAAGAATATTAACAGGGAAACCAATATTGCAAACAAGGGCTCCACCCTGACTAGCATGGAAGTAATATTATTAGTCATTTCTTCTGGTACCTCAATAATTCTGTTCTGCTGGGAATACGTTTGGGGAAAGCAACTTTTAACACCTGAGCTGCCACTCTACTAAATATTTCTCACCAGAAATTCACAGAATCTCTTGCATAATCTAAATTGCAATTCCCCATTCTTCCTAAGAGCAAACCTTGAAAACTTTGATTTTAGGACTAGCCTCTGTCTATGCTTTGGCGTTTAAGAGGAATAAGAGGAACAACTTGATGTTGAATGTAAAATCAGTACTTGGAACTCCAGAAATTTCCTTGCCATTTAGCCTTTAGACACAAGATGGCAGCAAGAAATTCATTTCAAGCATTTGCTCCCAGTAGCTCAGCGTTACCTGGCAGTAACTGTTAAAGATAGGTTTGTGGGCTTGGTTATTGTGAGTACTTGATGGTACTCACAAACACTCGTGCCCTCACACTGTTCTCCTAACACCTATGGCCCTGAACTCTGCTGTTAGCTCTAAGTCATAATGACCAAATATTTATCGTACTGCATACACAACCGTGCACAAAAAATATTTCTATGGCAAACGCCGTTGTTAAGGTGTATCAAGGACAGCCCTTCTAGTGGACATAAATCAGTGGAAAACTCATTCATTAAGTCTTACTTTATTAAGCAGCCCTTTGTTCCTATTTCCTACTGTGATATTTTTCCTTTCTCATAATTTTAGCCTTTAGGATCTAGAGTCTTTAGAAGTCTCAAAAATTTCCAATTTTTTCCCTTTTTTTTAGATTTCCCTAGCCTGTGATGTTTCAGAATTCATCTGATCCAAAGTATCAGCTTTAGAGCCATTCAAGAAAGATTTTACCTATTTCTAAATATTCTGTGTCAGAAGGAATTTCTGCCCTTTAAATTCAAACGAAAAATGGGGTTTGCCATTATACAGGAAAACTATCTAATTTTACCCCATTGAAAAATGAACAGTGGAAAAATTCAGATTAGTCTACAACTCAAAAGTTCCTTAGTATTTGTGAAGCATTCACAACTTTTGTTAAGAGAAACTGCTCCAAGGACTCCTACGACCAAAGCAGTGCTCTAAAATTAAAGGTTTTGGACCAAACTTGCCACCTACAACGTATAACAGATTCAGATACTCTGTGGATCAAAGGAACACACATATAGTACACACATGCCATAACACCTCATATGAATTAAATAATAAATCAAGTTAAAGAGGACCCAGGGCATTCCTACAGAGACAGCAACATTCTGGAGCAACATTGCTCACGCTGCAAGTAAGCCAGAGCTACACTGGCATTGCTCCACCTAATGCTGAAGTAACATGACAAAAACACTCTAAAATTTTTTAAAAAGTGAGAAACTCTAATAAAGGTACCCATATATACATCTGGTTTTATCCACCCACCTCCTAAATTGATTCAACTTCCTGGTAGAGAAGCCACTGATTTTGATTAATTACACAGCTCATCAATGATATATGTCTGTAAACTTTATTACATATTTTCATTGTCTTTCTTTAAATAATTTTTTTCAGACTGTTAGCAATTGATTTTTTCAAGTGTCTTGTTAAAACAGGGCTGTCTGATTTGGCCTGATAATATATATTTAATCTTTTAATATCTCAAAATAAATATTCTGCTTCATAGTAGCCAGACATTGCACTTGACATTACAAGGACATACAGCTATTATATCAACTTGTTTGGAAAACATGTGACATACAAGTACACAGAAAATTTGGCCCTTTGTTTAAATCTTGCAAGTGTTTCTTTCCCCTCAGAAATACATATCTGTCTTCCAAAAAACACATCTCACAAGATTAATGAATATTCCCTTTGTTAAAAACTTTCATATTCTCTGGTCAAGAGGAACAGTGTCCAGCTAGCAATTAATCTGCACTCTGGTTCAAGGACAGAGTTATTTACTTACAAACTTGGAATGCCGGAGATTGAAAACATATTTTTATCAGGATATTAACAATACTGAGAGGTGAGGTCTGAAGAACTCAGATGAAATTCTTAAAATATTACCACAAAATATATTTGATTATTTACCCTTTTTAGCACTGAAGTTTTCACCAAGCATCAGTATGTCTGTCTCAAACTAAATAAACCTAAAATGAGCCACAAAATTACATTAAATTTTTTGTTGGAAGTAGTCCTGATGTTCCCACAAATACTAAAAATATGTGCAGCATCTATTGTGCGTTAAGATGGAAATCAATTCTTATTTTCTTCAGGAATAGTATTTCTAGCATAATATTTTAGAGACCCTGCACTTACTCTTTTCTATCCACAAAGTTCTGAATAGGTTCTCATTTGACCGGCATTTGAATAGCTGAAGACTGAATTGCATTTTTAACTTTTCCAGATAGGAATTCCTATTTTAAGAACATTTGTTTTTATCTGCTATATACAGAGTTCCCTTCAGAAAACAAGCACTGCAGGAGCAAAAATCTCTCCCACCAATCTAATTACAGCAAACAAACTCCCGAAGCCAAAACTTCACACCCCGTTGTCTTCCTGGAAGATTTTGTCATGACCTTAATTCTTTTCACCTTCTTCTGGTAAACTACAGGCAAAAGATGGAAGCAGAGATGTAATTTTTATTTTTCATCCTGGGAGACAAATCCTAGCACTTCCAGTAAATTGCTGCCCAATTTCAAGGTGAGTGAGATTTTTGATTAATCTCCTTAAGCTGCAGATCATGCAAGGCGAAGCACAGACCTGTTGCAGGGATGCCTCACATGGAGTAACCCCTCAGACAGTTTTCCACTGACACAGCACAAAGCAGGCAGACTCAGGAGAAGAACCAGAGCCAAAAGGTTCAGCTGGAAGAGCAAAAAGCTGTGGCTGATCTTTCCACATTGACACCCAGTTCTGCACTTGGTGCAAACCCTTCCTCCACTGAAGCAGGCAGATCTGAGTTGCAACAGAATGCAGCTACCAATCAGCCAAAATAACATAAAATTAATAGTTTGTTTCCCTTCTCATGTGTTTATAAACAAATACACCTTGAATATGCTCAAATATTGTTTATATGTGCTTTCCACAAATGCTCAAGCAATCATATGGTACAAATACTACATATAAGTGAGCTTCTGAACTGATGCACATGTATTCATAGAAACCATATTTTAATACCTCATGATGAACAATGGTGCCAGGCACTCAAAAATTTATCCAATTTTGTAGCAGAAGCATGTTTAATATGCACCAGAAATTAAACACTTAGAGTAACACTTGAGTTTCAAATTTATCTGAATCAATACTCTCAGGGAAATTATCAATAACAATCTTTTTTTAATTATAAAATTCGTTAAATCTGAATAATGAATAATTCAAAATATCTGCTTTGTTCTTAAAATGTAGTGAAGTGAGAATCTACATTTATCAAATAAATTATTCATTGCAAGATTAGTCATTCTGTTCTGCCAATACATATCACACAAACAGATTCAATTACTAGAATTATGGCTTGAGAAGAAACCTTGTCTGATCTTAGCTTACAGTTTCAGCAAAATCACTTAGTCAAATATAGGACTTCAGCACAGAGACTATCATTAGGATAATGTCACATATCAAAGAAAATAAATGTAGTCTGAAGAAACCACTTAACCTAACAAATCTTCAAATAAAAACAAATAAGGTAGTTTAAAAAATAAGTTATATGACACCAGTGAAATAATAGGCTGTTCTGGAAAGAAAAGGGTATTATAAATTTTTGAAGAAAAATATGGTTATTAGAGAGTATAAATATTATAGGCACAACATTTTCGAATACTGAAATGAAATTTTGCAAGAAAGTAGGAGTCTTTTATTTGGACTGCAGTCTGAGACTCAGTTACTTTAGAAACTACAACACAAAGAAGCTTTTAATATTAGCTCTTCTAATTCTTTTGTCCTATTCTAGTACATCTAGTGAATAAGGTTCATCAGTACAGATAACCTGCAACAGAGCCTACAGAAAACTATTGTGCTGGAAAGCAGAGATTTCAATCAACTCAATAAATAGTAAATATGGAAACAAGAATATTTTTTTATGTGACATCAGAGTTCTATGATATTTTTAACTGAGGTGAGCCTTTATCCCTTATTATTTGTGCAATATTTGTTATAACTCATAAATGGGATTCATTTTGCCTAGACGTTTTTATACTCAAGAGACATAATGACTGTTCAGAATCAAATAGAAACTAAGTGGCACACATAAAAGTAAAACATAGAGACCAAAGAGATATTAATTTCAGAAAATACAAGTATTTTCTACCAGGAGCGTGAAAATAAGATAATAATTGACGAAATTATTGAATAGTTTATAAAGATTTCATTTTTTCCTTCAATATCCAGGTCTTAAGAATCCTAAAGAATAGGAAATTTCATTTCAAATGAAATAACTAAATCTCAAGTTTTCATAACTGAAAAACAAGCTTTTCAAAACTAAGAAAATGGTTTTTTAAAACATTAGAAACCAGAATGCAACTAAAACCAAATAATAATATATTTTTGGGACAAACAAATTGATACTGCGACTAATCTGATTCATGATTTTTAATGTCTGCTGCAACAGGTTACTTTCAACTAACTGACTTACCTTTATCTCATATCATATTCTATCATAAAATTACAGATGGTTTGGGTTAGAAGGGACCTTAAAGATCACCTAGTTCCAACACCGTCCACTTGACCAGGTTGCTCAAAGCCCCATCCAACCTGGGCTTCAACACTATCAGGGATGGGGCAGCCACAGCTTCTCTGGGTAACCTGTGCCAGAGCCTCACCACCTTCACAGCAGAGAATTTCTTCCTCATACCTAATCTAAACATCTTGTATCTACCCTCTTTAGCATGTTGACATCATTCCCTGTTGTATTATCACTCCATGCCATTGTAAAAAACCCTCTCCTGTTCTCTTATAGCCTCTTTAGGTACTGCAAGGTACAAAAAGTTCTCCCTGGACCCCTCTCTTCTCCAGCATCCCCAACCCTCTCAGCCTGTCTTCACAAGGGAGATGAAACCCTTTCCCCCAACATGTCAGCTGCACCACACAGCTTCATGTCACCTTCAGACTTGCTGAGGGTGCCCTCAATCCCACTGTCCATGTCACCAACAAAGATGTGAGACAACACTGGTGCTATTTTGATCCCTGAGGAAGGCAATTATCATCAATAAAAGGCAGCATTTCTTAAAAGCCAGTGTTCAACAAAAAAGAGAGACATTGGCTTTGTTCTCTCTGTAGTGCAAAAGTTCTTCTCATTAAATCTTATTTGAAGAAGACATAATATTGAAAAAAAAAAAATCCCCCAGCAGAGAGCATTGTCTAATGTCCAAGTCTATTTGCACTGAGTCAGCAATGTAACCACTGTGGAAGTATTTTTCAATACCTCAGAAAAGCTTCATTAAGACCTGAAAAAATACTATGCATTACATTATCTGTGCATTATTGTATTTATATCAACAGTCTTATCCAATTATTCAAATTCTTACACAGTAAAACCTTGCTCTACAAAATCGCCACAAAAATTGCTAGATGTATTTATCTACATAACTAGAAGCATTCCAGCACTACTGAAGTCAATGGTTCTTCATACGAAAGCTATAGTGGAGCCAGGGAAAATAATATTTATGAAAATTAGCAATAGATAGAATCCTTTATATTTTTTATTATTAAACATATTTCAATATTGCACTTTATTTGTGTAACTTTACTAAAATCTGAAATATTATGGATGCTAGGGGAGAAATACAATATGGGTTCCATTCTATCCAAGGTGAATAAATTAAATAAATGAGTAGATAAACAAATAAAATGGAAAATTTTAAAAAAAACAACGTGAAACATTTTAAGCCCACCCATATTCAAGCAAAATCCAGAAGCTGTTTTGATAAATATGAAAATCTAAACATTTCAATCTACAGTGGTCATTTTAAAAATAAGTAGTTCAAATGCTAGGCTTGAAGGAAAAGAAAGTAAGCAGTGAAAAACATCAGATGAAAGCAATGCAATTAAAAAAAATATTGTAAACCAGACAAAATTGTATAGTCCTAACTGAAAGAGCACTGGAAAGAGAATGTGACAGGCAGGCATGTACTTTTAGAAGCAACACACTTCATTTTGTACAAAGTGTTCCCTTGGCTTGTCAATGTGTAAAGAACAAACACCAACCAGGAGTCTTATTCACCAGAAAAGGAATTGTATTATAGATGAACTCAATTAACCACCAGCTGAAGAATTTGATCCAGAAAGCTTAAGATGCATAGAAACCAAATGCGTGAAATGCAAAGAACAATTTCTAAATATTTTAGAATAGTTATATTCCAGAAAAAAAAAAAATAGAAAGGATAAATTTAGGGAAATAAATAAATAAATAAATATTTTCTCAAAAATAATTTCTTCATTAAGAAAACTAGTGGAACATTATCTAGATATTATTGCTACATTTTAAGCATACAACTATATGAAAAAAAGAGAAGGCCAATGTCTCATTTTCAAACTAGATTACGCTTGAGAAGGCCTCAGAACAGTTGAAGTCATTAATAACTTGGTGGAACAGGAAATAGTCCTAAAGCTTGGACAAAGACAGAAGTGGAAGAGACTGAAAGCAATTTGAAAGAGAAAATCCAAAGTAAGAGTTATAAATTAGTGGGGAGAGGGGAATGAAATCACTTAGATGAAATTTTATGAAGTTCAAAGTTCTTCAATAAAAGAAAAACTCAAATATACAATATCAAAAAGGGAAGGGTGGAAAAGAAACAACTGGGTAAGCTGGATCACAGACTGAATATGAGTCAACTGTAGATGAACATTTCAAAACAGAATAATATAATTCTGTGTTTATTAAAAATAAATCTCTACATAAAACATGGAAGGAAATTATCCACTCTACTAATGACTGGTAAAGCCTCTGCTACATCTATTTTGGTCTCTCAATTCTAAGAAGGATGTGGTAAACTGGAAAGAGTCCTGAGGAGAACAAAGAACAAGGGGAAAATTATAAAATGTGACCTATCAGGAAAAAAACAGAAGGCTGAAGACAGAATTATAAACATCAACTAATGTTGACTTTAAAAATTTTAAAGTCATCACATATCCTGTTTCCATCAAAGGATGGCAAGAAGTAATTAGCTTCATGTGTGAGAGAAAAGTTAGATTAGATGTTAGGAAAAGTCTTTACTGCAAGGAGACAGCCCCTGCTAGTATGGGTACAAAAAGGCTGGTAGGGAAAGTAACCACAGCATTACTTTGCTCCAAAGAAAAATTTTCAGCTGAAAATGGAATAAATAAAATGACTGCAATGAGAATAGTAGGAGGGAAATGCTGGCTCTCCAGCAAATAACCTCTTTCACTCACAGTCTTGGTCTGCCACATCAAATACTCATGACCAACTCCTTTCCTGGTAAAAACTGGTAGAGCTGCAATGCCTTGAAGTTTTTCTTGGTCTGTATTATCAGGTGGCATCAGACCTTGTCCTTTGTCTATGAAAAGAGAAGTGGGAAATGCTTTTATCAAAAGACAGCTGTGGATAGTAGCCTTGCACCAGTGGTCGATCCCCTGACACCTTAACAGAGAGAGTTTCACACAAAGCCGTGCTGGTCCTTCAGGGAGGTACAGCACTGAATTTTCAATTATCTTTTCCTCTCTAATACAGTTTTGGTTACATCTAGCATCTTCCTCCTGCCTTTCCATTACACAGACCATCCAAATTTATGGTAAATCCCTAACAAGCAAATACATTGGACAAGAAGAGAGCAGCAGCAAAAGAAACTCCAAGACTCACCAAATGAGGCATAAGGATATTAAATCTAAAACCCTGCAGGTTGCAGGAGAAATATTTATTTGCCTCCATCTTGGTATTCTAGCCAAGCATATTTGTTTGGATTTGTAAATAGTCTGGTTCAAATAAGCTGTTTTTCTGAGTAGCTGATTTTAGAGTTTCCTCTTGTGAGGAAATTTTCTTGTTGTTTTGCAGATAAAAATTGAATATATTTTGAAAAGACTGTCTACATCCATGGGGGCAGAATAATATTTTTACAGAGGAAATGCCAATGTTTCTCTGCTTCATTCCTGGCCAAAGTCACTCACCAAGGTATGGGAGGTGCTGGGCAAAGGTCAGGCCTTTGGGTGCACGTTGGCTAAGTTTCTTTCTGGCTTAAAAAGGTTATTTGGGAACTATTGGCTCCAATGAATGCAGATAGTATCTGCGATTCCTTCTGGGGTAATCCATTTGTTTATTGCCCTTACCAACATGGACGACCTTATTTTCACAAAGATAATGAGTGATAATTTGACTTATGCTCATCTCTTTTTAATCTGCTCTGGGTTATAGTCACTGCTGAAGTGTGTTATAAGGTGCACACTGCAGTGCAGAATGCTGTTCAGGTGACAGCAGCTGACTGCTTCACTTCAGGACCTCCTTGGAAGTAAAGGCATTATCCAATCTATGCACAGAAAGTAGTATCATTATAAGGTGACTGACCTTCCACACAAGAGGTAATGATAAGTTTAATTTTCATGTTGCTGCTCTATGCTTGGGTTGCAGAGTTATAGTATTGGTCAGCTGCTTCTCCGCCTCAAAGCTGGGGCACCCCAGGGTGGCACCTGGCTCCTCCTCTTTCTGCCACAGTGCAGGATCTGAGGGCCCAAACTGCTGGATTATAACAGCCTTACTCAAGAACTCAGCAGCCTGGTGTGCAGTCCCACCCTGACTCAACCAAAACCTCCCTCTGTCCACATCGACCCAGCACATTAGAGGGGATGAGAGGGGTTTTGTCAGATGCCCCACCAGATGCTGCCACAAGTTGCTGGATGCCTTGCCAGGGTTTACCCTGCAGCTGTGGGCTGTCATAGCTCCTTCTCTTACCTATTCCCAAACACAATACAGCTACATCCCACCCCTTTTCTTGGAGCAGCTTCTCCAGTTCCAGTCAAGGCAGCAGCTTTGTGTAACACGCAGTAAAACTTTAGGCACTGAAGTGCAACACAGGCGTGACAGCAACAGACTGAACAGCCTGACAACTTCTTCAAGTATTCCACCTAAGAGCAGCAACTGACTATAAAAAAGCACTGGAGAACTGCATCAGCAAAAGGTTCAGAGATAAAATAAACACTGTAAACATAATACAGCTTTTCATAGTAGGAGAAAGACCAAGGGAGGAGGAACAGTACAGCCTTTGCTGTTTTGACTGGCATCACTGCCTGTCTCGCTCTGACAGGTTGCCAGGTTAAGGTTTTGTTTTGAGTCAGTCGTTTCCCTTTGAACAGTGGCAACTGTTACCATTGTTACCCTGTTACACTGAAAATAAAACAAAATTTCCACCAGCAGCTTTCCTACCATATGTTTATTCTCGGAGGCAGCAGGCAGCTAGGATTTGGTAGCAATCACAGTGAGGAAACATTTGCAGGACCTGTCTCAACAATATGATTGCCTCAATCACAGTAATATCATACAGAAGGAGACTCTGAATTCACAACTGCTGTCCATGAGACCTAACCTAAGAAATCTAATAATGTGAGGAATTTTTTCTCTTTAATTGAAAGGTTACTATTTCAAGAATCATCCATCTGAAGTGCAAAGCATACACTTGAAGAATTAGTCCTGCAACTGTGTCAATCATGTTTTAACTGCAAAATTATTTAACAGATTTTTTTAAAACACTTTCACTTTTACTCCACAATAAATCTAGACACATCCTGGTAAAAGCAGTTTCCCATAGAAAAGTGACATGAGGGGTATAAAATAGTATTTCCTAATCGTTTCATATTAGCACATTTCATATTAGCACATTGCCATTAGAAAGATGGCTTGAATATCTCCAAAAGCTACCATGATTTCCTAGTTACTTATGGAAAATATTACTATAAAATTACTCCCATTTACTTATGTTGTCTTTTCTTTCAAATCATCTAGATATGAGGAAATAGATATATTAAAATCAATGTCATCTCTCTTTATAAGAACACCTTCACGGTTAAATCAGATTATCATTACAGTGCTTAGTAGTTCATTAAAGCAGTTCAGTAAATAATGAGTGCTCCCTCTTTGCCTGAATTCCTAGGATGGACCACAAATTACCAGTGATCTCTCACTCTTAAACAAACTTTCTTAAATATTTGGTAAGATAGCTAGAAGTTCCTAGAAGTGGTTGAGAATAAACTACCCATATGGTCTCCTGGACTTAAAAAAAGCTGAAGCCTGATGTAATGTTACAGGCATTGGATGATAGTTTATTAATAACAGCTTGTATTTTTGAAAGAACCTAGAACTTTCAAATCCAAGTGCCCTTTAAAGGGAAATTGTTGCTAAATCCCATAGGTTCTTTTGAAATCCCAAAAACATTAAAAACCAGGAGAGGAAAAAGTTACATTTTTCTTTACCTTAAAAGAAATCTACTGTCAACAACTTCAGCTGCTTGATTTTGAATGAAAGGTATTTTTTTATGAATGAGAATGAGTGGTCTTCAGCAATCCTAGAATTTAGCTAACATTCACATTACCCTTCTTGTAGGTAAAATAAACTTCCTATACCAAAGTAGTGTAGTTTATTTATTACTCTGCAAGTACCCAAATAGCCACCTTTGACTTGTTCAACTGCATTTCATTTTTTGACAGTAACAGGAACACTTTATATATGTGACATTTATGTCATGCTGAGACAATTTTTACAAGATTTAGAGACCAAAATGTGAGGAAAGCAGATCTTTTAGAAGGTAAGATAAACAAGACAAGGGTGTTAAGCTTTTAACAAAATATAGATGCAGATATCATTGCAAAAATGTATACACAAGGAAGAAAAAACAAAAGTCTAATCAGCCAAAATTCATTGCTATGGAAATGGATTTGCCCCAGTAGGGTTTGCTTGCCCTTGTTTTAACAAGTAATTGGTCATTTCTAGTGCCAAGAGATTTCTCTGAGCATTGAAGTTGTTGCCTTCTGTGTTTCAGCTGGAGGGAATAAGCTATTAAGAAAAATGACTATGAAAGCAGATTAAAAAATAAATTAAAACACTGTATCGGAAAGGGGCCAGCCTCCACTTTTGCAAGTGGTAAATACAAGACAGGAACTCTTTTTTCCAAGGTTACCTCCTCTCCCCTCTATCTATTTATTTCCAGGCTCACAGAGTACATCAGGAAAAGCACCACCAAAAAAAAAAATAGGAGTAGGCAAGAGGGAAACACACAGTAGATGTTAAGATATGCACAGAAAAACATGCAAGTTAAAAACACAAATAAAATTCAAGGTTTTTGAGTTGCTTTCTTTTATTTACTTGTGGTGAAGACTAACAAGCTTTTCATTACATCACATTATGATCACATTATGTGGAATTAAAGTGTGTTACATTTACAGATTCTGAAAAACTGATGTGGTGAAGCAAGTTGCTGGAAAATATGTACAAAGATGTTTGGATTGAAGTATTTGTATCCTTTCACTTAATAATGCTCAGTTAAATAAAATCTGACAGCTTCCTTATTAAAACTATGAAGTGATGTAGAACATCCTCCCTCAAGGACACCTCAAATGTAAAATAAACAGAATGTAAAGAGGGCACACTCTTGTCTCTCCACAAAATGTTCCATCTTTTGGCTGAAACAAAGAAGCTGCATAAAGTTAGCTGCATGTCCCAGTAATCAAGAGAAGGAATTGGAAAATAACCCTGCCAATTGAAACTGCAGGAGGTTTTTGGCCAATCTAGTGTCAACACAGTGTCCCTTTGGCCAACCAAGAGGTTATTGAAACAACAGGAAAAAAATACACAGAGTTGTCAAAAATGTCCATGAATAGATAGGGTCAAATTTTCCAAAGACAGAAGCCCTTTCCAAGCAGACAAAAGAATCAGCATGAATTATACACCTGTATTTGCCAAAGTGCTACATGAACATGTCTGAACGTAAGAAGATGGGAACAAAGACAGAAAACAAACCAGTGGAAAGTATTCAGTTCCCACTCTTTTTTCTTTTTTTTTCTTTTTTTTTTCTTTTTTTTTTTTTTTTTTTTTTTTTTTTTTTTTTTTTTTTTTTTTTTTTT
>VXBB01015528.1:214368-275932 GCA_013399915.1 Illadopsis cleaveri
TTTTTTTTTTTTCCCCCCCCCCCACAGGAAGAAGTACAAGAGGAATTTTTTTCTACGGTGTTCTGGATGTCAAAACTTTCAAACACACAAGAAGTGAAAATCTATGCAAATTTCATCCGCAATATAAACTCTCAGCTTGTGTCTGCTCTGGCAGTTTGCACACAAATAAATACAATCTCTGTGTTTAGTGATAATCGTTGCACTTTTAAAAGTAAGCACAAGTTCTTGTATGAACTAACCAGTCATTAAAGACAGAGGGCAAAAAGTGATCATAAAGTGCCAGAAACTTCTCTTGCAGAATTCTTCTAAAAGTTGATGACCCACTGCTAACATTGGGAGAGATGTAGCATCTACTGGAGCCAGCAACACTTCTGGCAACTAATTAATTGGAGGGCTGACAACCAAATACTTGTGATTGTGGAATTGTCTGGAGCCTCAACTGGATTTAGGGGATGAAACTAAACATGACTCTATTTCTTTTCAAAGGTATTCTTAACATTGGTGGATCCCTCTCAAGCCCCTTAAATGAAACAGAAAATTATTGACTAAGTCAGGAGATATCTGGCAGACTTAATGGAATGCACTGATTGTGTTCAATGACATCTGCTCCACACAGAAGCATTACCTGGCTCTGTTCAGAATATGCCAGCTGTCCAGTCAGCTGGAATGAGCAGTCAGAGGCATCTGAAGAAATCAGAAATACGACAAACATGTACTGCCTTCAGATTAATCAAGAAATGGCCTTTCCTGGCAAAAAGCCAGGCATCCAAAGGAAAAAAGGATTGCCAATTGAAGATCATTTGTCTCTCTAGAAGTATTTCCATAGGGACATTGGATCAGGATGATGGGAAGGAGAAGATTTGTCAGTGTATATACTACATCCAGAAGCAGCTTTCTGAAAAGTGGCAGCCAAAATGGCTTTGTGGCTTACATGAGATTTACATTGAATAACTCTGCTGCCAAATCAAGATTCTTGACTTTGTGCACTCTCTACAGGGGCTGTTTCTTGAACTGGGAGGAGTAAATTGTATACATCCCTTTATGGCAAATGGCAATATTTCTACAAATATTCTAACCTCTTGCCACAGGGAAAAAAAGAACGCAATCATGTCATGATTCAGGTCCAACATATACCTTAAATAATATAATAAAATAAATATATAAGGTAGCATTTGAAGAAAATGCCCACATGAAACAGCCCCTACCACAGTTCCTGAGGAAATGATTTTGTAAGATTCAAACTAGCATTACCATTCAGAAGAGCTTTAAGCTAAGAGACCCAAGGAAAAAAACTGGAAAAAAAGTCATGTTCAACTCTGCAAATCCTACTTCGCTCCACAGTTGAAAGAAAAACAATCAAAAGGGTACAGTAAAAAGAAAAAAATATAAACAGAAGCAGCAAAGAGAAAAGTATAAGCAGAGAATATAGGAGTAGTCATGGAGACAGTTCAGTTACTGAAAGGATTATAAGGGATTGAGTTGAAATGGGTGAGGTAACAGAGAGACAATTTTGCTATTTGGAAACCAATGAAAGGTGGCAAGGTTACAAACCAGGGGAAGTGAAATCAATAGGGGAGGACCTGAAATTAGACAGCAGAGCCATAACAAGACTTGGTGGACTAAAATTCATTACTGGAAAGTGGATATTGAAATATATGATAATCTGAAAACTAGAAATAAAATCAGGAGTAGAATACTGCCAGAGTTTAATAAAGACCATTTCTACAAAAAAAAATCTGTAGTAACATGGACAAAACCATAGCTTTTAAGGTCAAAATCACTTTGAATGAAGGGCTTTAAAATTAATTAGGGTCAGAAGTTTGCCATGGCTTCACATGGATCAAATCTGAACCTGGATGAGGACCTCATTAATATTTTGTTGGAAGGAAAATGGCTATCAGAAATTGTGTCATTTTGTGGACACATAAATTTCTGAGATATATTGGAAAAAACATGCTACCAAATATGGTAGGACATACTTATTCCTGAATGTGATAGCCAACATATTTCTTCACTAAATGTACTGTGACTAATAAGTACCATTACAAAAACTGTTCTGGTCAGCTGCAAATGACAGATCCAGCAGAAGACCTGGGCATAAAATTTAATCACAAGATTACAATGAGTCACCAGAGTGTTGATAAAGCACAACGTGATACTAGCCCACGGCAAAAGCAAAGTATTTCCAACAGAAATTGGGATATATTAATATCATTATAAAACATAACAGTAAACTGAAGACAGTGCTCTGTGTTAGGTTGTGTGCAAAGATGAACTCAGACCAGAACAGGCGGAAGGAAGGTCTAGTCATCCTTGTAGGGAACTGAGAATCTACCTTGGGAGGACAGACAAAAATGGGAGCACAGAGGAAATGTGGCTGCTTTCTATGAATTGTGTTATCATGAGGTAAGAACTGAACGACTAACTATAGGGTTATTTTGGGTGGGAAATAAAATGGCCTGAATTAATTTAGGAAAGGAAAAAAAAACAAGTTCCCTTACAATCAGCTGCACAAAGCCTTGAAAGAGCTTCCTGAAAGAAGTGCAGGAGCAAAAAGTAATTCATTGGCTAATGATGAAAGACAATGAGGTTAGGGATGGAATTACATTATGTATTTCATCCCCAATGCAGAATACTCTAAATAATGGTCCAGTAAAACCCTTCCCCTGTTCAATGTCGACATAAAATTATTAAGCATATCTAAGATGCAGATTTTCATCAATAAACACCAAGCTACTCACACACAACAATTAGTATCTGTATAATATAGCACGCAGAATCAGAGAATCATATAATGGTTTGGGTTGGAAGGGACCTTAGAGATCCTATTCCAACCCCTCAATGTATTTTATACTTAGTCCTTTACATAGTCTACAAAGCTGTAATGATTTATATAAATGTTTAATATGTTTGATTTTTTTCCACTGTATATAGTAAAATTAATTTTTTCAGTTCCCTTCCTTCCTTCCTTCCTTCTTTCCTTCCTTCCTCCCACCTTCTGTTTAAAATGTGAACATTAAATAAAACAAAAGGGTCACATCTAGAAAGCAGAGATGAAATGTGTGTTAACTTAGACACGTATAATTTAGGCTATGTTTAAAAGGTGATAACCCACTACATAATGTGCTTCTTTCTCTTCTGTCTCAAGGCCAAGTCCAATACCACACACAATGCTGTTTGTGGGTCAAGTTTTTTTCAGATATTATTGTCATAAATGTTACAAAGTTTAAAAACTCTAAAGACTTCTTTGTGTTATCTGTGGTGGACCGGAGGAACAAAATGCTCCTAGCTGTCACTGAGTCAGTGGACTTTGAAAAGGAATGAATCATTTATGACCACTAATAATTTCTGTAGCTATGTAAGATAGAACAATGAATTCAGCATCAAAATTGCATTTTTCAGGAAGTGTCTGTGAGTATGGGGTCAGAAAATAATTTCTTCTTAATTCCAGCTATTTATTTTGACAGATATGGGGATATTTCAGCTTTCCTTTACTGTAGGTGTAGTAGCTGTTGCTGTATAAAGACAAGAGATGAGATATGGATTGAGGCTCCAGTGCAATGTAGTTTTCTTCCCTTTCATATTCCCTCCAAGAATATGAGTCTTTCTTCATGCTCTACATATGAGCACCAAATTCAGCAAAGCAAGCTATGTAAAACTGACATAACTCTAAGAAATTTCAGGGCTGAGCTCATAGAGAAACAGGGAAGATTTTCTCCAAAATTCAAGAAGCTGTTTGTATGAACTTTTTATCAGTAATATACAAAATTACACAAGCTATTGAAATTTCATGACTAGTGTCAGAATCTCAGTGCTTGAGCCTATGCCCTTCTGACCTAAGTTAAAACTGAAAATTGTCAACCTGATGTAAACTTCGTCTCTAGTCTACACAAAAAATACACAAAAGCTTGACCATTCCAGGTAATGAGCAGAGTTACAGAGCTTGTATGGCTCATTCAGAAAGAGTTAATATGGACTTTGCACATTACATGTGTATTTCTGCATCTATCCCTGGTAGGCACACGAGATACATAGTTGGATAGGAATGAAGGAGGGAGGAAAAAAGGATTCAGAAATTAATTACACTTTCCACTTCCAGGTATCTACACTTTTAAGGTCCACACATGAGGTTTTAAATATCTGCAAACCACATCTCTCTAACCACATACAGAACAACTATATTACTTAACTTCAGATTGCACTTTGAAGTACGTAAAATCACAAAGACTACTAGAGGGCACATATAACTTCCTCTGAAAAATCAAGCTTTGGGCATTCAGGCTGCTTCTCAATGTACTCATCACGGAAAAGTTTAAGTTCAGGAGATAAATCACAGGAAATAAAAGTAACAGCATTCTTCACAATTTCACTAGAACATGAATACAGCAGACCTCTGCTGTCAAGGACAGTTTTGGTCTATCTGCCTGTGTTGGGCTCATTGGGGAACATTTCCACTGCTTTCTTTTGGCAGGACATCTAAGAAAGTGTGGAGAATTAGGTAAAATCAGATCCACCAAAATCAAAACACATAACCTATTTGAATAGAAACTAAGATTATTTTCATTATTACAGCAAGTCTTCTGTGATACAAGTTTAATATTTTAAGACATGTGCTTGTATTGCAACAAGCGATTCAAATAATTTTCAAACTTGAATCATGGGTAGATTGCTTGCAGTACAGCTATCCATCTGGAAATTTCAGATTTTGTTTATCTATTTTCACAGGAGTTTTGACATATCAAATACTTGGGGTTGCAAAAAATGACAATTCATTTTGACAACACACTGTCTAGGTAAACACTTGTCAAATGAGGAATGCAGAAATGAAAACAGGCTTTTGTATTTGTCACTTCATCAACTGCAGACTTCCTGGCTACTGGTCCAAATTTTAGTTACTGTTTCAATATTGATCAAGAAGAAAAGCAGCACTCAGATAATTGTCAATTCTGTAGCATGAAGAGTTGAGTGGCATTATATGTGTCTAACAATAGTAATATTTCTACGCTGTCTAAAAATACACAGAGTAACTCTTGAGGCCTCTTCACTAGTAGCCATCACACTGGGGCAGAGATCAGACCAGCCTCACTGTGAAATGAATGAAGCAAAGCCTTTGAAAAGTCATGTACTTTGGATACTGGAAAATTTAGTAGAACTGAACTAGTCCTTGCTGGAGCTGTGAGCGAGTCAGCAAACTTTTAGGCATCAATGGACACTGACCTTGGCTCAGGAATGCGGGCTTCACTTGAGAAAAAGTGAATATTCATTACCCAAACAATTGTAAATCCCTTGTAACCAGATGTTCCCACCATCTTAGATTTACACAAGACATAAAAAAGAACCAAAGAGGAATTTAAAAGCAACCAAAAGCCAGAGTGGTAGGAGAAGATTTGTATCCCAATCTGCTTGAGCTTGGAAAGGCTTCACAGACTCTACTTTTCAGCCTGAGCCCATCTGCAGTTTTCAGTGTGTTTGTCAATTTAAAGTAGACCATTAAAAAGAAATTATCTTACCGCTAACTCTTTAAGTGTTATCTTAACAGCTGGGTAAATCATTTGCACTGAAATTCTGACTCCTTCCAGTGGGCCCTGCCTTCCAGGCTACACAAGTTTATGAACCCCAGAGCATTCAAATGAACTCGGCGATGTAGTTGTCCATAAACACAACAAGCTCCAAAATCTCCCTCCACAGTCAACACCCCTTACTCAATACATACTCTGAATTCCTCTTCTTCTGCTGTCTCTAATCCTCTCAAACACTTCACCCTTTCCAAAATCAACTAAACGGAGACCTGAAATGTAGAGGAGATGAAGAATTAGATAACGCAGTGTTAGTCTGATTCCATTCCAAGCACAGAAAACAAAGCCTAAAGGTTTACTTACCCTGTGGAAATTAAAGATTTTCAAGATTAAGACAAGTCTTACCTGCAGCCTGCACCAACCATAGATAAGGAAGGGCCTTCACATGTGTTTATCCATATTTATTTTTCAGGTGCACAAACTGTATGCACCACAATTCTCTGAAAACTTTGCGAAACACATTACACCATGGCAAGCAGCCATCAGAAAATGACCAGGACAGCTAAAGGAACCATTTATAAATCAACACTAAAAAAAAAAAAAAAAAAAAAACAAAAAACCAAAAAAAACCCCACAACAACAAACCCCACTCAGCAGATTATTTGCTATAAAATGTAGCTTGGATGATATCAGGGAGCTACATAAAACCCTTGAAAATATTTGTTTGTTTTTAATGGTTTGACTTTTCAAAATAATTGTTTTCGTTTGAAATGTACTTAAAATTAAGGAGAATTAAAAATCCCACAAGTATATGAAATAAAGTATTTTGGTGCAGAAAATGTTTAATGTAAGCAGAAACAATGTTTTATTTGCATTACATTTAGATTTTTCATTACAGTGAGATAAACAAAATTTTTTCACTATGAGTCAATCTGAAATATTTTATGAGTTTTCTTAGTTCAGAAAGTAAAGTGAAAAATTAATTATTCATAAGACCTAATGGTGAAGTTTTCACTGGAAAAAGGCTGGAACTTTCTACCAAGCACAAATTAAGTCGCATTTGTTTATTTAAGTTCTGTTCAGTAAGTGACTAAGTCCAAGTATATATACATATAAGAAAAGAACTGAGGTTAACTTCTGACTTGCCATGTTTTAGGAAGTTTTCTCTCCAGATGTGGCACTCACATATATATTTCCAGCTCACATATATCACACATCATATTACACGCGGATATCATGTTGCCAATGTGTCCTATAACCAATGCATCACGTCTCCTGCCTAAAACCAACCTGGTCCTAGCAGGATGAGGTCACAAGGTAATAAAAGTGTTAAAAAAGTTGAGAATTTGATGTTAAGTTTTACTGCTGAAAGACCAGTCAGAAATTAGGCTGTGCATTTTACCCCATACAAATGTCTGTCAAACAGGCTGAAAGTAGCCATTGGAACAGACAATTTAAACTTCATCTTCAAGCACACCATGCAACCTGCCTCAGTGGAAAATGCTTATGAGTTACCATGCAAGGGGCCTGACATACTAAATTTATAGATCATAAAGCATGAAGAAGAGATTGGGTTTCTACCTCAAGATATTAAACAGCTGTGTTTATTCTGAGGTTTTTTTACAGATAGGAAATCAGACACAATGCCTTTTTTCTAATAGCAGTAAGAATTCTTTTTAAGTCATTTTCTGAAGCCATTGGTTTCTGTCTTAGCCACTGTCTTTGCACTGTACGTGCCTTCATCAAAATGACTCAGCTGTAACTATTCTCACTGGAGTCAAGCACAGGCTTCATAGTTTCCAGTCTAGTGCTATTCTTTGTCATCTTTCTTATTCCTGACTCCAAAATTAAGGCCTTATGTTTAAAATAAGATGTCTTAGAACAACTGCTGAAAGAATTTATCTGTGACAATACCTGGCAAACTCAGATTTCTGGATTTAACCCACTGGATCACTTCTAAGGACTCTGGCACCCAGATAGGGCAGCATTCAAAATGCCACCTGCAACACAGGAGTCCAGCATGTCTGACAGTTTTTTTCACAGGCCAAAATTACCTTAGTGCAGATAGAGAGCTGCCTATACAACATGGTCTGGTTGTGCCAGACAGCTCATGAGAGTCCAGCCAGCCATGGATGTGTCCTAACAAACCCTCTGAGGACTTCCCGTATGCAGATATTATCAGTGAGACACATAGCTCCTCTTGTGACTAATGCTCCAAATGACAGGATGGCTAAGGGAGCTATTCCTCATGCACAGCAAGAGCCAAGCATAAATTAAACAGATTTCATCTTTTTTTATATGATATGACCACCCACCAACACAAATTTTTAGCCTTCTTTTAGTCTTCAAGATTCTCTGGTTTTTTTGTTTGTTAGCTCACTGGAGCCTGATGGCAGGCAAAATTTACTAAAAAATGACTGGATAACCTCTTTCCGGTCTAATGATTGGCACTGAGAGGAACTTTTAAGTTCTGGAAAGTCTGATGATCTGCTCCACAAAGCTGATGAGCTTCTCAGCATTCTACAGGCATTTTTGTAAAATTACCTAGGCAAGAGTTATCATAGCCAAAACCAAGATTTATTAGAAACAGAGAAAAGGGAATTCAAAGAAACAGTTTCCTGAATAGCAGTGAACTTAACACTTCAGTGAAACTGGATTGCTATGATGGCACATGACAGTGATGGGGTCAGACACATAATTTCAGGTAGTTTGCAAAATAAGGGTACTTGACACAAACATCACACTGTTAATACGTTTCATCCTCACCTGAATATACATTTGAGTACACATATTCCTAGTAAAATATCACAGTTCCAATTTTTTTGATGTTCAGTCTAAATACTTTTTATGATAGACACGCAAGTTAAAACACAGTATCAGTTTACAGAAGGGTATATTCCTCAGTATTGCTCCACATTGCAATATCCACACAATGCAGATAGTTATTTTGTCTTCTGTCTTTAAACTTAATAAACAACTAATGATAATTAAAAAATAGTGATTTTACCCAACTGCAAACATCACTGGAGCAACTGATGTAAAAGCTGGGAAAAAGTGACAAGCTTCCATCAAGTGAGGGTTGCTGTTTCTTTCCAGTTCTATCATTTCACCTAGTAAAAGGCAGTACCTCTCTATACAAAATTTTGCCCTACCTTGCTTATATCTCAGAAATATTGAAAGTTCAAAATATCTGCTGTTCATCTGCTCATTAGCTTTTCCCACTGTTAGTCACATCAGCTAAAAGAGAAGGGCAAAGATTAAACTGTCACTACCCTTGCTAACCATGTCAAAGACTGTATGCAGTGGGAATGCTCAGACATCCTGGTTTGCCAGCACAATAAGATTTTCAAGGCCACGTTTTGCAGGGTCACTGTTGTGCTAAGCCAGATCTGTGTCATTTCTTTGATATTTCCTGAACTGAATGACATCTGCCCACAGCAGGAAAGAGAAGGTCAATGTCCACTACTAGCAGATGTGCACAAGAATGGCTGGATTTTAAAGACATACCATGTTCAGTCTTCAAGCTGTTTCTGGCCTCAACTTTTCATAGACTGTGGGAAAGAGAAAGGAAATCTATACAATAGATATTCATTTTCATGGCAAATGAAAAAACTTTATACACCTTAAAATATTGTTCTCAAGTTTCCTCATGTAATCATGGCCTCCATGTGTTTAAATATGTCTATTTATTGAATTTATTGGCTGTACATGCTTTCATCAAAATGACTCAGCCATAACTGTTTTCACTGGAGTAACACACAGGCTTCATAGTTTCCAATCTAGTGCTATTCTTTGTCATCTTTCTTATTCCTAATGCTAAAATTAAGGCCTTATGTTTTAATAAGTGAAGAAGATACAAGATACACTACTTCCACAATCCAATAAAATTTCTCTTTTCTTGGGCATATTCACACTGGGCTGAGCCTTTGTTTACAAAATGGTTAAGGTTTCTAGTTATTGAAAGAGATCAAATATATACTGAACTCCACTTTATCCATTACAGAAATCAGCTTCAGTGTTTTGTTATGAAGCTGTAAAACACAGAACTAAGGAGAACCACAGATTCCAAAACTCTGTCAGAGAACCCCTTGGGCACTTCAAGAGAGATTAAATCTACAGATTGTTCAGGACAAAATAACTTGGCTTGCTTTTTGGCACCAGAAAAAAAAATACCACCATTTCTAAGACCTCAGTTTCAGTTTGCTCCTGATTTCCCAAACATCTCAAATTCTCACTGCTGGAATTCCTCATGGCCGAATTCCTTCCAGTTTTTGTTGAAGAGCCTTCTTTACAGAAATATCACAAAATTATCTCGTGGCAAAAATGGGTATTTTCTAAACCCTCATCTTAACTATCTAATCCCTGCATTTAAGCCTTCATCTTCATTTCAATCATAACTGAAGGCTCCAAGCCTGATTTAGGGAAATCAGGAGGTACAATCTCTTGGTTTAAAATAAGAAATAGACAGAACAGCAACAATACTGCACTCCCACATTCTGAAAAGCAGCTTCAGACTCTGCAAATGTATCTCCACAGTCTATGGAGATAGGATAGGAAAAAAAACATCACCTGAGAAACCCTTCCATGTGTCTAGGAAGGGCAGCTCAGACCAGCACAGACTCCTTCACTCACAAGGGAGAAAGATTCATGATCAGGGTTGTTGCTTCATGCTGATCTGTGCAAACAGCCCAGAAAGCACACTACCCAGCAGGTATAGCATCCAAGCCTGGTTTTAAACAGAACTGCACCACAAAACTGAACATCTGTAATTCCTTGCGGCACCAACACTGCATAATCTCAAGCATGTAACGTGACTACACTGCAATTTCAAAGCAATATCAATTCAGATTTCAACCAAATTATATTAACTCAGTTTATGCCACTCCACCCATCCACATTAACTTTCCTTTTTTCATATTATTAGTTTTCAGTTGGCAACATTTCCTTATCTGACACTTTTTGCACTAACATGAACACTGCAGCAATCAGAGCAGAGGCAGCTGACCCCTTTAAGTAATAGCACAGATTGTTTAGGCAACTATAGCCCCTATTCCTCCATGACTGGGGTCAATGGCAATTAGCCATAATGGTATTTGCAATGTTGCAGTGGAAGAAACACTAACCTGTGCTTGTATTTTCATCAAATTCTGAGCCTAATGTATTGGCACTGTTGTACTTTTGTGCTTGTCAGAAATGTGGAAAGAAAAAAAAAAAAAGCAATGCTAAAAAAACATAGGGACTTTTCTATATGGAAAGTATTGCCTTTCCTTCAGAAAAGCCAACTATTCAACCTTTTTGAAATTTGGTAAGAGAAAACCAAATAATTTTGGCCAAAGCCACACAGAAATAGTTTGGGGGTTTCCCACAAAAAGCCCTGCAAGTTTCTAAGAAATGTAGATACTATCTGGAAGTACATTCAAAAAAGTCTTTTCTCCTTCCAAACAAAGATTCAGACACAAAGGTCATTTGGGGTAATCTCCTCCTCCTTATTTCATCAGTTATGGTACTGAATCTAATTTCATCAGAAGGAAGCCTCTCATCAACGACTATATTTTTTTAAAAAAATTAAACAACTTTCATGGTTTGCATGGGAAAACAACACCAGCCATTTTTATCTGTGTCTGTTGTTGTCTGGTGTAGTGGGAACCTCTAAAAAACAAAACAACCCAGCACCACTGGTAAGTATTATTACTCATAAATCCAACTGTTGATTGTAAGTTCTGACAATGCTTAACTGTTCAGTTCAATCTCAGATGAAGCTAAAACCAGGCAGTGCTACTGAAGAGAAAGATGGTGACAAATTTCAAGTATCAAAGTATCTTACACTGACCTGGAGGATTTATGAGCCTGAAAGCATCTGACCTCAATTTGAAGAACTTTGGAAAATTTTGCTAGTGTTCAGTAGTATTTGAGGAAACAAGAATAAAACGCATAATAAACCCTGACCTATGCATGAGAACATATCTAAACAGCTGAATATATAAACAAGAATTTTTCTATAATCCAAGAAAAACAGCAGCAAAACAAAAGACAAAAAAACCCAACTTTATTTTTCTCCATATCCTTAAGCTTTAAAAGTCACACAGAGGTATAAAACTTATATTGAGAGAAATATGGAGAAGAACAAAGAGAAATATGGAGGAAAAAAATAAAAACAGAGAGAAAAAAACCCCAGACTTCACATACACTCTTAAATAAATTTCCATGCAGAGAAAAAAAAAAGTTAACTAAAATTTCAGGAACAGAACACTTGGAATTTATTATTGCACTTCCCAATACCACAGATATAGGCAAAATCAGAGCATGTAAATGAGTTCATTTAAGTCTCATATTCCTGACACTTTTCCAATGAATATTTCAGACTCATTTTGAGAAACACACCCAAGACAGATTTTCTTCTGGCATTTGCCTGAATGGCACTCTTGCCTCTGCATAAGAATGCTGCACTGTTTTCAGATCCATTCCAACACTTTTCCTAGTGTTTCACTTTGAACTGAAGAAAATGAGAATTCTCAAGATGCACCCTTTTAGAAAATTGAGTCACATCAGGTCACAATGATTTGGCTTCGATGACTACATAAAACATTGCAGTTGGCACAGATGTACCATAAACAGCTTGGTAGTGATTTTGAACGAAATGTGCATGCTTGGAAGCCTGCTGAAAGATGAACATGGAGATGTAGATTTTCACTTCTCAATTCTGTTCTTCATGCTGGCAAAGCACCTGCATGTTACAGGCAAATGTCAAACTCTGTTTGGATGCAAGAGTTTACTCCCTCCCTCATTTATACTCACTTTCATGGCATTCTCATGTAGGCTTTCTTCTCTGTTTATTCTCAGCTTAGTGGTGTGACAGCCTCTGGTGTTCCACCTCAACAGTAAATCCCATTCGCAAAGTGCCTTCTCAAGAACCACACTGTAAGATTCATGTGTCTGTCTTCACCAGAAAGCATTTTAAAGGATTAGTTGGCAAATCTGGGGTTCAGAAATTTCTGCCAGTGCCAGGAATATATCCCAACTCCTCTATGCAATAATGAGAAGCTTCCAGCTCCCACCTTGTCACAGCTGGGCATGAAGAGGACAGAACTGAAAGTATCGATGAGGCTCTGTGGAAGAAATTCATGCAAAAAGCAAGAAGGATGAGGCACTCTTTTTCACCAGCTTTACCCTATGATAAATTCACTGACTTGAATGGAGTCACCCTGGAGTAGAATTAATATAATACAATGATAAATCAGGCCTATTGATGCACTCACAGTGCCCCTGTAGGACCTTCTCAAGCCACCAGTCTACTGAACACTGCTCACGGCATTGTCTTCCCAAGCACTGTGCCATGCCATTTCCAGAGACAAATTGTTTCCTGACAGAGCAGAGACAGATCTCCATGCTTCCTGCTCAGCTAATGCATTATAACCACATTGTTTTGCACTGGTTGCCCTCTAATTTGCGTGCAAAAGGATTTCTGAGTCAAACACACAGCCCTCAGCTGTGGCAAATCCATGTGGAGTTTTGACTCCAAAGTATCCAAAGATCACAGAAGTTACAGATGCATAATGTACTCCCCTAACTACTTTTATGATTTGATTATTTGAAAAGCCAGGAGAGAAAAGATGGATCAGGATACTGGAGCCAAGAATGCTTTCTAAGGAGGCAGTGATAGCCAAACTCCTGGCCTTGAAGTCCAGGGTAGCAAAGGATGCCCCAAGGAAATATTTATTCATCCCTTGGCCATTTTTGGACTCCTCAAAAATTTTCTGGTTTTTGTTTTCTGACAGATATTAAACCCAAGACGCAGCTTTAGACAGTGAAAAATTATGTGTGGTCATAATTGCTTGGTAATTAGCAGCTCTCAGAGGCAGGAAGCCAAATAATAAACATTTCTTCCAAGTATATCTAGTCATTGTTTTGAAGACACCTTTCCAACTCAAGGCTTCTCATTTCTGGCCAATGTCAAAAACGCCACAGGGTTGGGGCAATGTAAAATGAAAATCAGACTTCTCTTTGGAAATCAGATAGGTGGAAAAATACCTTAAGAAAAGAAAGTCAAAAAACCAGGACTGTTCCAGCCTTCTTTCAACAACTCCAATAGACCTTTGATGGTGGAAACATTCTGGTTTTCTCCTGCAGATCCAAAATGCCAGTAGATTATGCGCTGTTCCAGGCAAAGCTACAATGACAAAAATCAAAATTTATGTTCAACAGACTTAATTCATGCCTACCCTGAAAAGTTATGTCAATGTTTAGAGGGGGACTGAGGTAAGAAGAACATCCCCAGATTTTTTGTCTTCTGCTTACAGTGGTGGAACAGTTTGTAAAGACGGTGATCTGTATTTTATGTTCCTTCTCATGTTGCCTTCCTTCTTGCCTCAGTCCCCCTCTAATTAGGAGATAGAGACACTGTTATGGACAGAGTCCATTTGTCATTTTACACATCTGCTCTAGGATTAGTAGAGCCAGCACCTACAGTGCCTTGACTACATTGGCTTCATATCCACAGATGAGAAGAGAATGATCAAGGACTACTATAATAGCACCTGTTTTCATTTCAGATACCTTTACACCTAATTAGATAAAGTCCACCCTCTTCCTCTAATCACAGAGGCCAACTGCCCTTGCAGGCCTAAATGAAGAAGTCTCCTTCAGAAAAGAATGACTACCATCAAGGAAAAATATGGCTGTTTGTCCATAGTCTTCAGGAAACACTCAGGGATGTTGGAGACAGAGAACTATTGGTCAAAAACTTACAAGTTCCTCTGCTCCAAAAGGCAGAAAAATAGATACAGGTCTAATATTAAAGGGGTAGTTTCAACACATCTATAGCTGTTATCTCCCAGACATCTGTACCACTGTTTCTAACAGGAGTACATCTTGGGTATGCCCACAATCCAGAAGGCCAAGTGCATCCTGAGCTGCACCCAAAGCAGTATGGCCAGCAGGTCAAGGGAGGTGGTCCTGCTCCTCTACTCTGCTCTCATGAGACCCCACCTGGAGTTCTTCCATCCAGCTACGGGACCTCCAGCACAAGAAAAACATGGACCTGTTGGAGCAAGTCCAAAGGCGGGCCACAAAAATTATTAAAGTGCGCTGGAGCACTTCTCCTGTGAAGAAAGGCTGAGAGAGTAGAGTTGTTCAACCTGGAGTAGGGAAGGCTCTGGAAAGACCTCACTGCTGTCTTCCAGTACTTAAAGGGGGCTTATAAAAAAAAGAAGGAGAATGACATTTTAAATGGTAATACAGTGACAAGGAGGAACAAGGGGTTTAGATGGAAAGAGGAGAGATTTAGATTAGATGCTAAAAAAAAGATCTTTACACTCAGGGTGGTGAGACAGAACAGGTTTCCCACAGGTGATCAACCCCACGCTGGATGGGGCCCTGAGCCTTTCCATGATTCTATGATGCTCTTTCCCTCTCTACTCTTTCTGTGGAAAGACATTTTGTCTAACTGTAAATTGGCTGACAAATAACCAGGGCTCAGCCCAGATGTCCCTCACTCCTCAGGGCTAGGAAACTCCATCAAGAGGATAGGGAATATACTTCAGAAATGGGGGGAGGTACCTACTGTGTGGCATTTTCAGACTCCAGTGCCACTCTCCTAGAGCCCTCACACACTGAACAGGGTGCACTGAAGGTTCCACCCACCTCCTTGTATACACTTCCATTTGTTTGTAAAACAAAGCAACCTCCACAAACCGATAAAGACCGAAGGCCAGCAGAAAAGAAACCACAGATTAACTAGATATCCCATGTATTTACTTTAGACTTCAGGCTAGTGACGGTCTCTATGTGAATAAAATAAACTAGCACGCTGAGAAATTATCCAAGTTTGAAGGAATAACAAGAGTTGAAATTATTGCAATTACACAATGTTCACAGAAATGCCAAACTGAAATTCTCTGAACTGTAAATGAGACCTGAGGGTCAGGTTCTGGCCCAGGAAACAAATGAGAAATCTCAACCAAATAAGTGAAGTAGCACTAACAATAATCTAGTGCAGGACTGTGTGGGCTGCCTCTTCCCTGGGGAAATTTTCCCACCATTTAGGATCTGAGTCTTTGACTTCAGCATTAAAAGTACTGTCTTCTTGTAAGCACAGTCATTAAGCCCTTCTTGCTCCTCTACTATTTACTTTCTTGAAGGAGAAGCTGACCCTCAGCCATGAGGACACAGCATCCTGGGCAGCCTGAACTGCACCTATTGAACTCCATGACTTCTCTAAAACACCAAGGGGTGCTCTGCTTTAAATAACCACATACCTTCTGACATCACTTCAAAGGGATGCCCCTCATTCATCATTCTGCAGCTTTAGGTCCACAGTTTAAATTCAGTTCTATTTTAACAGCAGATAGAGTAGGGGGGAGGAGAAGTAAAATAGGATCTCCCTAAATCTCAGTAACACTACATTTTCCCAGCCTAAATGCACAACAGATCCCTTTAGACATAATTGCCCATGGTTGCCACAACTCCCAATGCCATAAGGAGCCTTTCTTGGATAGCCTTCAGTCCAGGATAATCAAACAGACACTTCACATATTCCTCTGCCTGCCTAGCCTGCTTGCTACACTTTGACCACTGGGCTGTTTTGACTTTACACACCTTCTGCACATCATCAGCATGATGGAGACAGAGTTGTTTCATCTACTTCCCATTCCCATCTGATATGAACCTGGTGCAAATTATAACTACTTTCATATGTTATAAGTTGGCAGAGAACCTACCTTGTGATCTTCTAAAAAGGCTTTTATTACTGAGCTTCACATGAGGTGCTAAATTCTGATTCTTTAACACTTTTCATATAACTTACCTTCATTACTTAAATCAATGCTAATGATATCCCATAGATTTGCAGGGGGTTGCACCTACTTATGCATGACCCTGGAAGCCTTTTTAATGGGATGTTGTGGAGCACATTTTGGCAGGACACTGAAAACAAGTTTATTTTGCTTGCAAGTTCACATAATCAGCTCAGCAGTGCTGAAATGTGGCAATGAAATCCTCTCATCGCGTAGAGATGATGATCAGCAATACTACCAATAGATAGGAAAAACTAACCCAGTCGTCCTAGTCAGTGGATCTTACTTGCATTTAGGGCTGACACATACATAGCAATTTGCCTCTGTTCCACAGCAGCTGCAAACTATTAACTATGACAATGAAGTTGATTTTTAAACCAACAAATATGACGGCTATTATGAAAGTTTTACCACTGTCACATGGTGTGCAGTCTTTAAATTCATCCCTTGCTGTGTGGCTGAACTTTTATTGAATTTTTTTTTAAATTAAAAGAAGGTCATGTGAGGACAGAAAACCTCTTTGTCAATCAGACTGTGCAGTGCACAAAACTCTTCCAGAACTCTAATAAAAGCCAAGACCAGCACACTGCACTTAAAGCACAGTGTTGCAGAGATACCACAACTGCATTTGACAGATAAAAAGATACTCCCCCTCATTCCCTATTGCTTCTTTCCGCCTCCAAAATGCCATCATCTTTGCTGGGTTCCCAGAAAACATAGCACTGAATTATCTATTTGCCAACTGAGGGAGTTTTCAATATAAGAAGCCTTCAAAATTATACCCATGGTCCAAGGCACACACCTTTGCTCTAATGCACTGATAGAAGCAAATCAAATGAAAACCAGCTTCCAATCCAAGACTTACATAGAGAAGAAAAAGAAGGATTTTACCTTCTTTTGACAGCATGTGGTGCATTTGGAGAATGCTTACATTCAGATTTCCTACAAAATGTCTCTCATCATATACAAATAAATCGTGGCCAAATAAATTTGTAAAAATCAAGAGGTAACCTTTAGATAATTTTCTATTTTCCCCTGTATATGCCCAGTGAAACAGGACAAAAATTTTTGACTTCTAGAAGCACTTATAACTATTCAGCTGAAGAAGTGATTCCTCCTGGTTTCTATTTCCATTCATCTTCTTTCTCACCTCATCATATGAGCTACCCTTCTCCTTCAAAAGAACTGTGCAGAAACCCACAGGCAGAGCAGGGGGTGAGCCTCACTATTTTACATAACAAAATCATATGCATCAAAACACACACACACACACAACTTCCCAAATGTCTGAGGTTAGTTATCCTTCATGTCCTGACAAGTTACACCCACCTTTCCCAGAGGAACCAACTCACTCCATAACAAATCCCAGATTTTTGTTAAAACAGCAAATAAATTAGGACCACCTACCACCCAATCCTGCAAGCACTTACTGGTAGACATCCCTGCAAGCCTACTGCCATGCACAACCTCAGGCTTTCAGCTGGCCTGCCCATGACACAAAGTGCTGTATCTCCGGCAAATGTTTCCAGAGTTGTGCTCCATTGCTAGGTCAAAATCAGCTCAATTCTCTAACCCTGTTTACACTCAGCCTCCAGCACTGGCTTATGTTGGAATAATTCATAAGAATGAAATACAAGTCTGGATTCCAGGACAAGGACCCCAGTCAACATATGAGAGCATTTATGACTCTGTGAGACCTACGATAAAAAATAACTTTAAAACAGACAGCATTTTCCTATGAGTGTCCAGTTTTCCCATGTTCTAGTTTGCTCTTTCAAGAGGACTGGAAGACTGAGATATTGGTCACTATGTGAAAATGACAACATTCAATTAAAACAATAGCAATTTTCAAGTGACGCTTTTTTTTCAATAGATGTATGACATTCCTAGACATTCTATTAATTAGCAGGCCCCAGGCAACACATTTGGGAAAACAGAACAATCTGGCCTTTGATTTTTATCCAGGCCTTACCCAAGATCACACAGAGGTAGCCAGACTGCTGATAGATCCCCCACACAGAGCACACACCCCCAGCAAACAGCTGTGCTAAGAACTGCGTGTAAATCACTTTGAAGAATTCTCAATCTGCAGAGAAAGAAAGAAAGAAAGAAAGAAAGAAAGAAAGAAAGAAAGAAAGAAAGAAAGAAAGAAAGAAAGAAAGAAAGAAAGAAAGAAAGAGAGAGAGAGAGAAAGAAAGAAAGAAAGAAAGAAAGAAAGAAAGAAAGAAAGTAAGTTTTATTCATTAATAAAAAACTGCTGGTGTCAGACTGGGCAATCAGAATTTGCTAAGTGGACTCTACTAACAAGTCCCAAATTTGTTTCTGTGTCCTTTTTTCCAGTTACCTCTTTTAACTTCACTTTAAAAGCCATTCTGAATGAAAAACATATCCTGGATATCTCCTATATTTCAGGACCAGGAATTCAAACAAGCCCATTACTTTCAAAGTATGGAGGTTATTAATATCCTGATGAGCATCTGAAATTAGCAGCATCTCATGTTCTACACCTACATGATGGTTATCTAGGAAACTGGCATCCTTGTTACACCTTTTCTGGGTGGCTATAGTTATAATCCATCAGTACACTGGATGAAAAACACCATCTCAACAGATGTTATAAGATGCCTTCATCTGTACTCTAGCTTTTGATACTCCCACCTGCATTAATAATTTGTGGTTGCATTGGATAAAGATCTGTGAGTTCCTTCACTTTTAGGAATTTATTAAGGTAATCAAAACTTTGGAATTTTTCTTACTGGTTGTATTATTCATTTCATCTGTAGACAATAATGGTCCTCTTACATTAAGGATAATTAGGGCCTTAGATGGGCTTTCCACATTTTTCAGTGATGTAGCTGTAATTAAAACAAAATCCAGAGGGAAAAGGGGAAGAGTATTTGATCTTGAAAGAAGCCAGACTGTCTGGAGGATATGTATTTTGAAGGTTTTATTGGTAGCCCTCAGAGAAAGGCAGCTATAACCTAAGCTTGAAGGCTAGCAAGGGCTATGTGGGTTTGTGTGGGAGGGGGTTAAGTCTAATTTGTAAATGGTGAGTTATTAGCCCTGACATTTGAGAATAGACACTGCATTGTGTTGATGATGAGAGCAACCCTAGTTTTCTTGTTAATGGCAGTGATTCATTCTTTCCCACTCAACTATTGTTCCCGTTTACCTGGCAAAGAGAATTACTTGTTATGTGTTTCCAATTGCCGATTGCTGGAGAGACTGTTTAGTTGAGCAAAAGCACAGGAGAAGAAATGCACAAAACAGGCAGAGTTCTGGCAACAGCACTAGTGGATCTCTGAAAGGCTCTGTGGCCTTTCTACTGTCCTCTACTCCCCTTTGCACCTGAGAAAGCCCTTAGCTCTTTTCTGCCTTACTCAGAGCTTTCAGACTCCCTTCCTTTCAATTCAGGATTATTCCCTTAAATTCATGCTTTAAAAATTATTTAAAGTACATGAAGACTTGTAAAATATTTGGAAACTTTAAATTACTTTAAACCTATGTGTAGTCATACGTTTGGTAACACAGAGCAACCAGCCTTGGATTTTCCACTACAGCCTTACCCAGCTGCACAAAAGCAGCTATGCCAACAACTGCTCTACCACATAAAACCACCCAGAAATCCCACAAGGGGTCTCAGCCAATTATTCTCACAGAAGTCCATATATCAAGGGGGTTTTTTTTAATTGTCTGAAAGCCATGGAATATCAGGACAACGACCAGGAGTAAGTAAATCAAGACTGAAGCCTCCAGAGAGAGCTGTCTCTCCAACAGTGTGTTTTGTAACACGCCTGGCTACTGCACTCAGATTCTCTGTTTGTCACTTGGCGAACTGCAAACCCAACACTTCTGAGGCTGCTTCCCCTCCTCCCCAGCAGACCGTGACACTGGTAGATGGGCCTGATCCCTTGCTAAAGTGGAAGAGCTGCATTGACGTCAGTGATGAGACTTCTCCTTCTTGCAACTACCAATCTGGCCCTCCCACTTTTACAAATGACCCCTGGGGGATGATATGAGACACAAAGCTTGGAAAAGTACAGAACTATGACTTGGGAACAGCCCATGGCACAGATTAGGGAACAGTAGCCATAAAGAGTTTGAATCCAGATGTGAAATTCCCCAAAGCCAGGACTATTCAATCCCTGTCTCATCTGTGAGGCAAACAAGGAAAATTAACTCTTGGGTCAACCTTGTCCATAAGACACAGCTTACTTTGAGCAACTCCACAAGAAGGTCTTTGGGACCTGTTTACTTTCGGGACATGCAAACAGCTCCAAGTCTGTGAAAAGGCTGAAGCATATTCCACCCTTGGTGCAGCCAGCCAGGACCACTGCAGCAGGCAGAGCAGGCCAGCTGACTGACACACTGGGGTTTGCTTTGTGCAAATACTTCTTGTGCCCAGGGAGCACAGAAACCACAGCTGCAGCTCTGCCAGTGGGGTGGAAGGTATCACGTCCAGAGGCAGCAGTGGGCACTCAGCTGACCTCAAGCAAACAAAGCCTAAGTGGAATGTGGTATCCTCAATTGCATCTTGAGTTTCAAGTGACTAAGTGAAGAGATGCATATTGAGTCCTCAAGCTACTACGTGCATAGAGCTACAGTTCTGTCTAAGCTGCCTCAGCCAGCCACAAAGGTAGCTGGGCTTTGGCCATGCAGAATTCCCACAGATTTCAATGGGAATTTCAGTGTTCCAGTCTGGACTCCAAGAATGCGGTGCTGGACCCAGAGCTCTGAGGGCTGGAGCCGTATTCAATATCAGTGTCTGGCAACACCCATTTGTAAAACAGTGACTCATTCACAGGCAGAACTTTAGAGGGACAGACAGGATGAATTTAATCATTTCCATTTCGTTAACAAAGCTCAGTAAAACCAGATGAGCATCCTGGATGATAATAGTTGGTATTAATCTAATGATTGCAGTGATCCACTGCCACAGTTAGGAATAGTTTTATATCCTACAGAATGCACTGTTTTCATTCACTTCCAGAACATAGCAACTAATGATCTCCTGAGGCTAAGGACAAAATAATTTTTAAACACCCATGATTTTATTTAGGAACAGGGGTTTTTTTCTGAAAATCAGAGGCATAGAAATAAATTACAGAAAGTAATTTGAAAGAGAACACCTTCAAAAGTACCTAAGTGACTCAGGAGCCTGAGACGTCAGATAAATCAGCTGTCATTAGCACTTTCCATTCATTGTAGACAAGGGAGCAAGTGTTTTGTGTAATGGACTGTATAGGGAGGGACATTTAACTCAGGCAACTATTACTGCAAGGTGCTCATTTGTGCACAATCCTTTCCATGGACCAGTTGGGTTTAGATTCAAATACACAGTTTTAAGTCTTTCCCTCTAACACTAACATACATCAATCCTCAGACTTGACAGAAAGCATCTGAAAGCAAATTGCTAAAGTTGGAATTTGGCACTGGATTTTTACTCAAGATTTCTTTTAAAGGAATGTGCTGCCTTCAGGACATCATTTTCCAGATCACATCTGGCTAACCCTTCTAACATATTAAGGATGCAATTCCATGGCAGATTTGCAAAAAGATGCAATTCCACCTGTAAATGCTCCAAGATGCCCTGATAGAAGCTACCTCTGATCCTAAAGTCTTGTAACTGCAACCCTCTAATTCTGATCCCAAACTGATATACTCTGCTTCCCAGCAGAATTTATCAGTTCAGGCTCAGCCGCATACTAATGATGGCTACACAGATTCCCATTCCCAGGCAGCTTTCATCCAGCCAGCTTGGAGCATGGACAGAGTGAGTTTATATCTGCCTGCCAAACCCTGAGTAGACATACCTTCAGTGACTCAGGCAGTTAAGAGTAGAAATGCAGGATGAATCTTGAGCAATATTCTCGCAGTTCAGTAAAGGCTGGCTTTCCTCACTAATCTGGAAAGCCTGTCAGAGCATGGTAGTTTACTTTCTGGATTGATATGACTATTCCTTACTTTGAGTATCAAAACTCTTCCTGGCTGACACTTTCCCAACTTCACTGTAAATCTTACTCCATTAAGAAGACAGAGTGATCTCCTGTTCAAAAACATGTACTCCTTCAGGATTCACCTCCTCAAGAAAATATAAAATCAACATGTGCTCTACCAAACTCCTTTCACTAATTTAATTTCCCATATTCTGTAGGTTGACAGGTCCCTAGGGAATATCAGCACCTCACAAAGTATTACTGAATGGATGAGACAGACATATTTAAATTTGGCATTGCAGTCTGAAAACCCTCTGGTTAAGATCATGGCAATTAGGCAACACATGAGATTTCCGACAACAGTGCCCATCTTAGAAATGAGATAAACATCAGATGCTTCAATAGAACTAAACTTTCTACAATGCACACAAATCCTATTGCTTTATCTTTCTATAATAAAATGCATAAATGAGAGATAAAAACTGGATTGGTCCTGATTGTTGTCCACTTTCACCTACAGCCCCAGTCTACTGTGCAGTTCCACCATGTCTGTTCCAGCCCTTTCTAGATCTTGGGCTACTTTTCACTCATTTTTATAGCAAAATACGTATCAGTATGTTTGTCTGCCACCTCTACTCACTGTAAATCTGAGCTAATGCAATAAATTAAGTGAAAACTACCTGCTTGGAGATCTGCAATACTTCTGATCTCAGATGGCATCAGGAGTTAAATGTAAGACAGAGAATTCATACAAGCCACTTCTCTCTACCCTTCCAAACTCATTTTCTCCTTTCTTCTCAGTTTTCTCCTCCACTGTCGTAACAGAACTTCATCACAGTTACATTCTATGACTGAAATTAAAAAAAACTATTTAACATTTCAACCACAATTCATCTAATTTTGCTCTTTGATGATCCCAGTATGACTCATTTTCCAAGTAGTCTTAGTAATCATTGTTTTTTAGTAGTATATTTGTCCAGACTCATTATTGCCCATACAAGTATCTGTAGTTCATTTATTATTTATATTTTTAAATCATAGGGATAATTTCTCCAGGCTTATACAACACTTCTAGTTGGGCAACACTAACCTGTCAACACCTTCTTTTCCTATTCGCAGAAATTCTTCCATCATGACTGCAGCATCCATACATATTCCAACTTTTGCATAACCTTGTCCACTGTCTCTAGTACTCACTTAGATTTCAATTTGTCCTTTTCAATTTGCTTCAAACAGAGTCTGTAGCAGTCCATCCAATTCAGCAAAATCTTTCTTTAGGACTAGCAATGGTGTAAAGACATTGGGATTTTTGTGCTTTGCTTAATGCATTTTCTCCTGCATCTCTTGATTTCAGTTAGTTTCTGCTAATACTTTCCTTCCACCCTGGGCAGCAAGGTAGTAGCAGATGCAGCAGCATAAAAATATCACTTATCCAGTCTTGTGTTGTAACAATAAACTAACAGGTTTGAAAATTAAGGTGTGTGAACTCTTTGAATATATTTTATACCCACAAATTATTCATATTCTCTGACAAAACTGTCTGAAAATCTGGAAATGTGCAAGAACTATAATGACAAAACCCCTCAAACTGTTAATATCCTACAAATGTGTTTACAGGCTGAAGAAAACAGAAATACTGCCTTCTTCTTTTACTGTCCTATTTAGCTCTTTGCTTTCTCTTGCCTGTTAATGCTAAAAGACCTGTGGAGATGAAAGCATGATGTCTGTGACACTCTGATGTATGGTCCAAGTGCAATACACGCTGACCTCCTGCATGTAAGCATGTCTTCCTCTATTGCACAGGCTGAGAAACCATCTAGACTATGTTTAGCAACGAAAGAACTTTCTTTTTACTCAGCCCCTGGCTTAACAACGACAATGTCACTTAGCATGTGTGATCATGGTTCGTTGTTTGCAGCGCCTTGATCATGTGCAGCACTATAAGGTGGGGAGCACACACTGCCTCTTACTTATTTTCATAAGCTGAAACTAATTAATGTTTTGCATGCCAGGGATAAGAGGACAGCTGGAAACCATCAAGGAGAAATGCAAGCAGTACATGAGCTGTTTCTTCAGTCAGCTGTTTCACTGCCCAAGGCACACACAGGCAACTCACAGCTTCATCTCTCAGGTCCAGTCCTGCTTTGCTCTGTCACTCAGAAGCCAGCACAAATATCCCAACTTTGCAGTGGTATAACAGAGAACAGACTTGGGCCCAAATATCCTATTGGTACTTCAAACATGCTTGTTCTGTCAAAACTTGACTCTTAAAACCTTCTGGTGACATGGACAATCAGGATAAATTAGCAATTAATACTACATAATAGCCTTAGACTATGCTCAGAAATCTCTTCCAACTCACAAATAAAAGCTCACATACTTAAGACACAAATCTCAGACTACATACTCAGTCAATAGACAGATCTTTGTCATATCTCCTAGAGGCCAAACACAGGGTTTTTCCTAACCATGAGGAATAGAAGCAGAGAGCTGAGGTTCACTGCAAATGCCGTCTTACTGGTCTTCATTACTCAGGCCTGGGAACAGTTATCCAGAATGCTTCTGCTGATCTCAGTTTTTGGTTAGTTCTCCCTCACTTAACCCTGAACCTTTCACATACACATGAACACAAACACCCGAAGTTCTACAGGCTAAGACTTAAGCAAACACATTTTGTGCCAGGTGGCATAGGCCAATAACCTGCAAAGGTCCACACCCACACAGAATTACACAATGGACCACACGTAATTTGGAGTATGCCATTTGCCTATCACTAAAAATTATCAAGCACCAGTCATTTCCAGAAACTGTTTCAACAGCTGGTCTCAACAGATCAGTTACACTGCATTTATTTTTGCTCTAAGCAATACCTTCTATGCCTGTCATTCATACCAATTTGGGAGTTCACCCAGATACATCACTAACCCTTTTCCAGGTCCTCAAGCTCAATAACATTTAATTCAACAAGTGAAATTTCTCTGGCTCTTCTCTGTAATCCTAATTTCAATTTTTATCCTGATGAGCTGCCAGAGACACAGTCTACTCCACAGGGATCCCAAATGCTACAGCCCACTGCAGCCCAACTCTACATGACAGCAAATATTTTGAAAGAAAGAAAGGACTTCATAAAACATCACTGGAGCTCTAACACTCCAAAATGTGAATTCACAGTTCAGCTGTGACATGTTCAAGCCTCAACACTCAGCCAATGCACAGACCTCCCCAAAGGCTGAGCATGAGGTACCTTGCTGGAGTCTTGGGTCTCAACTTTAATCCACTGGATGGCAAGTGGGTTGAGTCCAGCAAGGCCAGCACTCCAGGCTAGACTGACACAAGAACTTTTCTCCCTGCGCAGTAAACAATACATCATTTAATTGATAGCCTCAGTGATTCTTTCAGAAAAAATACAAAGAATAGAAGTGAATTTCCAGGAAGTAGCTCCTGATCTCATCCAGAATATTAAATTGCAAGGTATTTTGTAGCTTTTCAGCTGACATCGGAAAGGCCCAGCTAACAATCCAATTAATCTCAAAACAATAACAGCCCTTAATCTAACATATATCAGCAAATTCCTGTTTCTCTCTTTTCTAACAAAAATAACAACACTGTAGTTGCCAGTGCATTAATAAGATCCTATTTCTGCTCCAGAGACTGAATCGAACCTTTGTTCTTCACAGCAAAGGATTAAGAAGGTTGCTATTTTGGTAATGAGATGTGGAGAGGTACTTACTTTGCAGCTGAGATCCAGGCTGGATGCCTGAGAAAGGAATTAACTGTGTTACCTCAGATGAACTTTATTTGTATAACCAGTATATCAAACTCTGTTAGTGTGATGCATATCTTCAGCAATAAAGAGAGACTATTCATGAATAATTACAATTTGATAGAGTGTTTAAACTCATTTACAAAATATGCCTTACGCTGTAGATCAAGTCATGAATGTAGATTTTAAGATAACATGCACACAAATAATTAGAAAAAGTAAAATTACTTTCTAGGTAGTTTATTGGTCAGTTGCTTTTGCCTTTTTTTTTTTTTTGCCCTTCTGTTTTTTGGGGTTTTGTTTGCTTGTTTGTTTGTTTGTTTTTCACACAAAGTCTAAATTTTTTCCAGATCTCTCACCTCTTTTAACAAGCACATCATGGAGAAACACTGTCATAAAATGACACAAGAAGAAAAAAAAAGTGTCAGAAAAAACAGCACATGGACAGGGACAAATAGGAGGACACTGAAAAGAAGATCAAATCATATGACACAGATCCAAGTGCTGAGGCACCAACTCAGTGCCCAAAATGATTGAGAAAACTGTTTGTGAGGCTGGAAAAGGAAGCAGTGACCTGTGAAAATGAAACCAACTTCATGAAAACATTAGTCATATTAAAAATATGTTGTTTATAGTTATCATAACAACATTTTCATTAAACAAACATGTTTGGTATATAAAGTTGTTGCAAGTAAAACATTTCCAAAGGACTAGGGTAGGTAAGGTAGTGTGGTTAGAACCTGGCACCACTTCATAATTACATAGGGATCAACTTCTTGCACTTAGAAATGGAAATGTTTGGGGCTTACATCAGAGGAGGTCTGAATTTCTAAATGAAAAGTATTTTTGTAATAAGATCTAGGAGCATCTTCAGATATAGCAAATACAAACAGAAGTGAAGGCAAACAGAGTCTCAACATTTCATTTGCATCTTGCCTATTGGCTGTTGACATGAGGAAGTATTTTGAAAATATGACAGAAAATTGAAGTGTTTACTAACTCTCATTTCCAGTCAATCAGGCCAGTGTATTTCAAACACATTTATCAAAGACCCATCATGATGCAATATAACCCCTGAAAGAGCCAGAATGTGAGAAGGAAATTGCTCCAGTGGTCATTGCTAATATCCTCTGAGAATGATTATTTGCATCTGATGAAACTTTCTTATCTCTCCTTCTCTAATGAATAAGTAAGAATACCAAAAATCCACAGAAGTTCAGATACGTCTAATAGCACAGGTGCCAGATTTCCTAGGGAAACAAATCTTATGCAGTCAAGCTTTGCCTGCATGAGTGGTCCCATGCATATTGCCCCTTCAATAATCTTTTGGACATGACCACCAATTCAAACTACATCTGATAAAAGCAGACACCTCAGAAACAATTAAATTCTTAACAATATTGAGAAAAAAACATTGGATGGGTGAACAGAATGGTGTTAATAAGGACTTTAACCCTAAATAATTAAAGGTTAAATAGGAACATAACCTGTTAGTCTTCAGAGAATCTACTAGGATTGAGCCATTGGGAATATCCTAGACACTAGAGAGGCTCCAGCTAGGGCTTGTGCCTTGTTAGAAAACCAGAGAATCCAGTGCCATAGGATGCAGCACTTATTCATTTCAAGCTCAGAGCAACAGTTTTTCAAAATCAACATCACTAGAAAAGAAATTGTGTTCACAAGTTTACATTTACAGGTAACACTTTAATTAAGTGTGGAAGGAATTGGGCTCAGTGCAGATGTGACAGAGGAATATTTTTTGGCCTGTAATATGCAGGCAGTCAGAATGTACAAATAAACAGTCCTCACTCTTTGAGTCTACAGAACATGTTGATTTCCTTTTCAATCCTCCATCAGGTTAGCTAAACAAAATATTTATTTACAGCAGTAAAGAGGATGAAGTTCTTCAGGGACTGACATCTGAGTATTAGTGTGAAGTTATGGCAGGAGGATCTATCCGTTAAAGTTTTCCACTTTCACTCTGTCCAGAAACACCGGTATTGAGCATAACTGCAGATTATAAAATAACTCCCTCTTTGAATACTTTAAGAATTTTCAGCATGGTTTCAGTTTCATATCATACTGGAAATGCTTTGTAACTAAAGTGTTAAATTTCAATAAACAGTGTTAGGGGCCTGGACACTGAAGGTTGATCCACACTGGTGCAACTCTGATAGGTCTCAAAGACAGAAAAGAAAAAGAACCCCATCCGTGCAAGACTGGACACTCAGATTTAATATGCAGATTTTGCACAGACATCCCTAATATTTAGATATTCAGCCACCTAAAGAAAATTCTTTGCACTCATCCCTAGGAGGAAGAGGCATTGTGGTCGAACAAGATGATTGAACATGAAATTCTGGAAGCGGCAGTTTCAGTGGCGGGGGGGGAAGCATATCTGAAAATTAAATTTGGCTGCCATATGGTGGGGGGAACTCAAATGGAAAGAAGTGTCTTCCATGCTTCAGCTGAGTTCTCTGATAGCTGACTGTGCTTGCCCCTTGCAGCCTGTGGGGTTGAATGAACAACCCAGGAGGAGGCAGATACACAGCTGGGTGACAGCTTTAACAGCTGCCTTCCATTTCTAAATGTACAGTCTGAGTTCTGAGTGAGGGAATGGATTCACAGATGCATGGGTACATGTACACACATTTTTCTTTTACAATGCACAGATCATCATAAAATCACCTAAAATGCTCTCTCACTGAGCATAATATGTCTACAGACTCAGTCATTTCTATGACAATAGCCTTCTTTGTTCAAATTTTGTATTATCTCAGATTTCAGGACTTCATCGAACTGCAAAAAAATAAACCCTCTGCATTTAAATGAAATAGTTTAGTGGTCAGCAGTCTCTCTGCAGCAGAGTTAGCAGATCCCTCAAGTCTCTCTTTCCCAAATGTATAAGACAATGCCAAAATCAAAATTAAAAATTACACCTGGTGCATCACTCTAGGTAGCAGGGAGAGGCCCAGGGTTCCAGACATCAGTTACAGTTTATACCAATTTAAGAGCAGAGAAAATGCTAGTTATAGGCAAGTTATATTTGTATGTATAAATAGAATAACCATGGACTTTCTCTAGCTTAGTGACCTTTTATAGAAGCTGCAAAGGCAATGCATCAATGCATCAGGAACTCAGAGGGAGACGGACAGGCCTGACACTGGCTACTCTGCACTTGCAGAATTTTGGAAACACTGGCAGGAGGCAGCCTAGGTCCATCTTCACTTGAATCAACAGGTGCTTAGATTTGCTGAAAATGAAGCCATGGTTGTCTCCACTTGGGCAACCACACTTAGAAACACTTTTTGGAAACGTAGCCTGCAGGGAAATGAGGGTTCGCATGAGGCTGTCCTCGCTCCCAGGCCTCACACAGAGGCAGCTCTTTGACTGTAGGACTCCTTTTTTCCTCACATACCCCAGTCCTTTGCAGTGAGACGGGGCCAGAGGGAGGCATTTTCAGCCTTCAGAGGACCTTTATACTGTGTTAAAAAGATGGGCTCTTTAATGTTTCCTTTCGCAAAAGTAGTAATATAAACTAACTGAGTGTGCTCTTAGGAGAGCTTTTGGCAAGGGTATGGGACAATCCTGTGCCAAACCTCATCTTTGGCATGAAGAAATAAACAGACTGTGGTTCTGCATAAAGACAAAACTTTTGGAAAGCCTTTAGAATATTCCTCATAATGAAACAGTGGGGGGGTAGTTTTCTTGAAATTCTGAATACTCTCCAGAATACAAATCCAACCTTTAAATGTTTTGGTCTCTTCAATTATGAACTCAGTTTCTTCACTAAAAAAACCTGAAACAATTAAATGATGAATGATGGATATGCTCTGATTTTGAACAATGCTCATTAAGGCTATTTACATACCATTTCATCTGTCTATAGTAAATAGAAATATTGTGTCAGATAAGAATTAAGTTATTCTCATCACTCTATATTACAGAAAGGGAAACTGAGATTTAAAGATCATGTGCTCTGTCTGTCTAAAGCCACAAATGGTCCACTGCCCAGAATAGCAGTGCCAGATTATTTTGCTCCAGACTCTGGCTGTTGAACCCTTCACTTTCTTGATGGATGATATTCCCATTCACAGTACCTGAACAAGAATATTGTCCAAAAAAATAAATATGGGAAAGAAAGCCCTGGTCTCGGATTTTATTTCTAGTTTCTCGCAATAGTGCTCCATAATAAAATGAATGGCAATGCAGATTGTATAAGGGATCAAGAAGAAAAGCAATCATCAAAATATCTTAGTAAAAGGGTCCTGAAAATGAGATTTCTCATTACATCACACACAATTTCTGTGCTACAGAATAGATCAACCTCCCATATTTAGCAAATCACACATAGATCTGAAACACACTTAGATGAAGATTGAGTATCCAAAAGGCTACTGTGGTTTGCCAATACACACACAATCTTTTTGGACTACCCAACATATCATGAGTGTTATTAAAAGAAACTAAATACTTTAAGAACAAGTTTAAGAACATTTTAATAGTGCTCCCTTTTGATTTTGGGTGGAAAGGGATGCTGTTCTCTTCCTTTTGAGGATTATTTTTTCTAAGTACATTTCTAAATCCTACTTAGCTGTGTTTAACTCCAGTCTTGTAAATCCTTTGTGTGCTTCTTTCACTCTCAACCTCTTTAAGCGCTTTTGTATCTTTTGTTCCAACAAGGGTTTTGCTGTATTTTTCCTGTTTATTCTCTCAGAAATCAAGTCTCTTTGCCTACAATTTGAAGAACTTCTCCCATACTCACCCAAGTCTACTGCTGTGGGCAACAGAAAAGTTTCAGAATTAATAACCCATGAAAAATGAATGAGGCAATTCTCAACTCATAAAGCTGTAAAGTACTTTGCTTACTCCAGCAGGTACGTCTGTAGTGGATTCATTCATGCCAGATCATCAGCTTTTCTCTGAAATAATGGCAATAACACAAAAAACTTTTAAATACAAAGTTCTGATGCCAAAACTTTTAAATGCCAGAGTTCTGATGTCACCATGGGACTCTTCAAGCTGGAGCCAGAACCCTGATGGAGGTCAATCTAGACCCTGACACCGGTTTACCACTTCCAGAAAATGGACATACCTCAACTCCACAGCCCTCCATCACAGCTACATAGTTGACATTTTTTCAAGCATATCACTGCAAGAAGCAGTGGTTAAGCCCAAAGCTTCAAGAATTTCACTAAAAAATGTACCAGTATCTAGTTATGCAAAGGCCTTTGGTTAAAGAATACATAAACTCCAAATACCACTGAGGCTTGCGGGTTGAATTTTTGGGGGTTTTGAGTTTAGGAATTTAAGTTGCATCTTACTGTGAGAAAAGAGAAAGCAAAAACAACTGAGAAGTGGTACTAGTCCACTAAAAACTCACAGTCATAAGCTATGATGCCACAATAATAAAGAAAAGGTTCATGCAGGACAGAAAGACAGGCTGTGACCTCATTTCCACTAATTATCACAAAGCTGTTTGCTGCATTTTTATAAATGCTTCCCTATCTTCACACTTAGTACACTCTGTTGCAGTGTAGCTCCCCTTCATTATTTAGACTCCAGTTTGACAGGTGACCAGTGCAAGCTCTTATATATTCCCTTATATATCAAAATTTAGCACTTCTTATGCAAGAAGGTGAGAAGTTTTCCTTAAAAATTTCCTCCTTATTTTCACCATAACTCACTGCAATGTCTGTAGACACGATGTTTGCATATAGAATAGTGAAATATGGGGGGTTTTAAGTTTAAGATGCATATGGCAATTATTTTAGGCTGTAAGTGATTCAGAGGAATTACTGGAGAGGTATTTCCTGTAAGTAGCACTATAAAAAAGTGGTAATTTAAAATGGATTAACAAAACAACAGAGTGGAAGTGGCTGACCTACTGGGAGGTGTAACATGAGCGTGGCATGAAGTCAAGAGTGCAAGAGAGCTGCGCAGTACCTTAAGAAGCAGGACACTGAGGATCAAGCAGGATTTATACAATAAAACCAGAGAAGAGGTTCAGCTGAGAAGAACATTTCCTGCATGAGTGAGAAAGCTCAAGGCAATATTTTCAACTGAGTAAGCACTAGCTGATGCAGGGGGATTCCAAGGCCTGATGAAAAAGGCTTTACTGACCATGTTTGCCATCAGGTGATGACGAGCCCAAGAATTCCAGTGAATTCAGACCCTCACAGTCAGGTACACCCTATCAGTAGAAGTGCTGCTAGTGTTCAACCAAAATGCAAATGTGAAAAGAATATTTCTTTCACAGACAAAGCTTCACGGCCTATCATGCACAGGCACTGAAATACAAAGGCAAGTACAGACTTCCATTGGGTAAACATCTTTAAGGCCATGTGCATGCACAGTAGCTCTGAGGAGTACAGCTTGTGTTCACTCCACTGACCTCATTCTCATCCATCTATGTTTAATGTAGTCCACCACAGCAACTGAGTTCTTTACTCACTAAATACACAATGTGCATAAATTTTGGCTTTTTCTAAATTGCCACAGAAGGTAAATTCACAAATTTTTTTTCAGGATAGAAGTGTGAGTTTTATGCAAACTTATTTTCTTAGCACACAATTGAAAACACATTTTAAATATATTTTTATACTATTTAACAAAAAAAAATGAGCAGATGTTTTTTGGATGAGCTACATTGTTTATTATTTTCCTAAGATGTCCAAAACATGATACTTATTTAACCCCTAGAGTAGTGACACAGAAATGACATGATGTGCATCATACATCAAACAATGGTCACTCCTGCTGTTCTTTAGACATTTGGGGCTTAATTTGCAATTATTTGCATTTATAGAGCAAAGCTATACAATAGAAATGGGAACACATCTCCTAAGTTGATACAGAATTGATTTTCAAAGGGTGACATGCACCGAAAATCCTATTGCGTGATTAGTATAAACATGTAAACAAAAGAATGAGGAACGGCGTTGTCTGCTAATGGATTTTCAGTTATGAATTTCCATTGTTACAACATGTGATTAATTTACATGTTCAAATTAAGTCTCCATTTTTGCATGTTTAATTATGAGTTATTTAAAAGCATGGTTGGGTGTGTTTGATTATAAGCAACATCTAGGAAAAAGCTTGGCGCTTGCAATTTGCTTGTCCTCATTTAAAATGTTCTCATTACATCATGGAATGAACAAGTTAAAAAAAGGAATGTCTCTGTCCCCAGCTAACAGTGCACACAAGTCAAGAGTTTTCCTCCTAATATTTCCCATAAGGACCAAAGGTATCTTTTTGACAAGCGAGTGACAGAGGGAATGTGTGAAAAAAAGTGTGTGCTTGGAGAGTCCAGCAGTGCACATACTGTGGATGCCATCATTTAATCTCACTTCAGAGTTCCCTCAGTTCCAAAAAAATTCAGACAACCCTAAATTTTACTGGGATTTCCATTTCATGCCTCTGTGCCATGCATTAACAGCTCCAGGGACTAATGCTACAATTTTCCTAGTAAAACACAAGGGTCCAACTGCAAAGGAGGGCTTAGGGCTGTCAAATAACTGGTTTTTCAGTTCAGCTGCCAAGCCAAACAGTTGAAAAAGAATGTTGGTTCAAACTGAACCGAATTCACACTTTTTCCAGGTTTCCACACCAAAACCACTACCATCCCCACCCAGCCCACTGTACTTCGTTTAACATGAAATGTTCCATGTGTCTCAAGAGGAAGCATTTTTGGAAAATGCAAACGTTTGGCAAATGCAAACATAAAAGACAAGGAAATACAATACAAGATTTACAAAATTGTTGCAGAGGGATTGTTCTTCTCTGAGTTTTTATACACAGTTCACTCTTTGTTATACTAAGACACTTTCCTACTGTATTGAAGCCACAGATTCCAAAGTGAATACCATCAACATCAGGCTAGAGAATCATTCTTACTCTATTGCTCTCCCACTCTCAACTATCATTGAAGTAGTTTGCATGAAGTAGCTTGTTGAACTGGTTCCATTTTGGAATTATACAAAGAGTAATTGCTGAGATACCCCTATGAGGAGTTAGGAACATAAATTCAAATTCCTGTCTTGACTGTACATGGCATGGGTTTGAGCTATAATCTGATTTTGCTTGTGTGAATACTTACTGGAAGATTGTGAGGCAGGTTCTCACCCCTTGTATTGAAAATGCTTCACTCTGGATGCAGCACTCAAGTGGCCACCACCAAACTGAACATCTTTAAAGCCATCTGATTACACAAGCCCCTGGCAGAGACGGTATCAGACCCACAGACAGCTCCTCTGAAGCAAAAAAGTGTAAAGAGGAACAAATGAGAACGTATTGCACCAGACCTCACTGCTGCTGTTGTTCATGTCCTGTCCTAAGAGACAGGACAGCAGGATCTAAATCTCCAGAGCAGAAGGCAGAATTAAACCACAGCATCCATCACTGCAGATGAACAGCTTAACCACCAAGAGAGGAGGTAGAAGGCCTACCTCTTTCCCACCTCTGCCAGTATTCTCAGATTAAATTTTCTGGTAGATAAGAATCAAATTAACCTAAGTAATTCACTCAGTGCCAGAAGTGGCTTTTTTTGACACTAAATTTTTCTCTTACATTCCTAGAAGGCATACACACACCTTTGAGAAAGAATAGTCCCTAAAACAGGAATATCCTGCCTCTAGCAAAGCAAAAAGTCTGGTAAATATAATACTAAACTCTTCTAGATAAGACCTATTATATATTATGAATCAAGTTGATCACACATATGGTAGTATACATATTTGTAAATCCTTGTATACCTGAACCACCAAGGCACTGCATCTCAGATCAGCTGCCTGATTGACAGAAAAGTTCTGGAGAAAATCCAGCCTTCACACCATTCCTACTCATTTCTACAGTCTATGCTCTTTTCTGCATCTTGGCACTATTTCCACAAGGCATTGGCTGGACAAGCAGCAAAACATCGTATGAAATACCTGAATTTGTAAAGGCTTGTGAAGAAATGGCCCTTCTGTTCGGTGAGATTTTACATCTATAGAGATGCCATAATCACAGAATCATGGAACGCTGAGGGGTTGAAATGGGCCTTAGACACTATCTAGTCCCAATCTGCCCTGCCACATGCAGGGACATCTCCCACCAGATCAAGCTGCTCAGAGCTTCCCTGCAGCCCCTCTCAGATACTGGAAGGTTGCTGAGTTCTTCTCTCCAGGCTGAACAGCCCCAACTTTCTCGATCTTTGAAGGGGAAATGCTCTAGTCCTCTTATCAACTTTAAGGTCCCCTCTGGTCTTACTCCAACAGTTCCATGTCGTCCTTGTACTGGGGACACCAGAACAGTATGCAGTGTTCCAGGTGGGGTCTCACAAAAGCAGAGGGGAAGAATCACTTCATACAACCTGCTGGGCTTTTGATTCAGCCCAGGATTCTTGCCAGTGATAGCAGTAGACAAATATATTGTAAATACATTTATCAGAAGCAATGATTTCTAATACGACAGAGAATTAACATCAGACACTTTCCTGTAAAACCAGTCATTCACACTTGCTGAATAATGGAATGAATCAAAGCAGACCCTGTCCCAGAAGACAGATCTTAAGAAAAGATGCTGTAACTATATACCTGAACTTCCTGAAATTTAATTCCAAGTATGCTTTTCCCAGAAAGAGACAGTTAAAACCTGTTAGAAACCAACACCGACCACCATATATTCTGGCAACATTTTCTTTGAATGTACCAAATAACTAGGAGGTGACACCTTTCTTCCAGCATCAGAAAATACAATGAATAGAAATTTTATGAAGTAGAAAAGTTTGCTCCACAAAATTACTTTTAAGATATGTTGAGCTGGATTAAACCAAGAAACGACATTTTTACTCATGTAGTGGAGATGAGAAGAAAATATATTTAAAAGGAAAAAAAAAAAAGAAAAAGTGAAAGTAGTGTTATTTTTTGTTTGCCATTATTAACACATGGAAACATTGCTTTTGAAATTGCATGGAATTAAAATTATTTTGTAAATGTTACTGAATACAGTTTAATTTCCTTTGTTCTCTATTTCATGGAGGCTTAACTTCTAATCTCCCGCAGTTATCATTATAGCTGAATCCTGCATTTATTGCTCAGGGGCAAAAAGCTATTTGCAGAAGGTTATTAGGTTTATTACTATGTGGAAAAAACACCATGTCTTTGAAAGAAGACTTGGCATGCAGATAACACTTATGACTTAGTAAATTCCACAATACTTCTCTAAGCAATTGGTTTTGCTTTCTGCCATGTTTTTGTGACTTTCTGTGTGCTTTTCACTCCACTTTGGGCATTCAAAGTGTACAGGTTAGCTTCTTGACCAACGGTGACTTTTAGCTTTCAAATGTTGCACACACAGCTGGTATTTTCACCAATGCTTTACCTGCCACAGGAAGCCAGTTATGGCTGAGGGCATAGTTGGAGTGCACAGAACTCCAGCCTTTGACCAGGAGACACAAACATTTCAAGTCGTGGAGCTGCATTCAGAACACCCTGCATACAGACAGACAAGACATTCAGAAACCAGCAACAGAAGTTACGTGAGTTGAAATACCACACTGGCACAGCCAGAATATTTCTTGTTCTGTGCTACCTTGTTCAGCAACATCTGAAGAAACTGCCTCTCACTGAACTGTGGCATACTGACCTCCCCAAAAACCCAAACAGATTATGGGAATGCCTTAAAACACAGCTGGATGGCTCACAGGCAGAGTAATACATTCAGAAAGTATTGCAAGACCTCTAGCTTACACAGCTTTACTGTGGGAGGGCTTTGGTTGGAACTTTTAAATATTAGCTAAGGAAAAGAGCTGTTTATATCATTTCAGCACAACTCTTTATTCCTTCCTTTTGGATTTTTAAAGTTGCTTTGCTCCTGTTCAGTTAGGGGATCATCAGAAATTTGTAGTATTCTGGACACTTTCAAACATTTCACATATTTTTGTCTTAGAACTGCAGTGGATCACATGACGTGCAGCTGTGTTAACATATTTAGGGTTTGGATACTTACAAACTCCTGCACTCTGGAGTATTATTTTTCTACTTGTTTACATTTCAGAACTACTGGATTTTGTTGGGTTTTCTAACCACAAGATTAGAATTTATGGAGAGAAATTAAGCAGTAAATAGGTACAGTGTCTTACCTTCATTTTTCATGTACTGCCTGCCAGCAGAAGGATTAGAGAGATAAAGCTGGTTTTCTTCTGTGGAACTGCAGCTAGTCTAGTCATAAGCTCACAACACTCCCTTCCGTTTTAGCTATACTTTGACCACACAAGTATGGTTTACAGATTATGGGAGTCACAGAAACACAGAGCAAAGAGCTCTCGACAGCTTGACTTATGTATCAGCAGGAAGAGCTTCCAAGGGACCTCTCCATTCCCGCAGTGCTGAAAAACTTCCAGGGAAAATCTTCCTGGATACAGACGATTTCATCTAACTCAGGGAAAACTGTACTCTCAGCCAGCTGCTTCATTGTGGGAAAGTACCAGTTCACAGAAAAATTATCCATAAACACTAAAATTTACCCCTAAAACACAGAGCTTTTACCTGCTCAAATTACGTTAACAAAAATAAGTCCCAGACATGCCTCATCACTCAGTTTCATAAAGAGAACAGACCACATAATTCTTTCTAAAAGGGCATGACTGCACCATAAATAATCTAAATGTACATTGTCTTGTTTGAGATTATTTTTTCCTCTCTTGACTCTGCAGGTTTTTTGGGTTTTTTCTTTGTTTGTTTGCTTGATTTTTTTTTTAATGCCAACAGCCTCAATGGTGGAATCTGAGCCATGCCAGATACTGATACTGGATACTAGTAATTCAATTTTTATCACAGATAAACCTGCAGTTGGACATATAAAGAAGAAACTAATTACACTATCTCTGAGGGAGATATCTGATATTACATAGACAACACTTCCTAAATAGAAAAATTTAAAAATGGAATTTGTTCATAAGGATTGTTGATTAAAGTGATTTAATTAAAACATGATGGGTCAGTCAGTTGACTGCAGATGATTTAATGGTCAGGTCTCCAAAACCAGCACTGTGAGGTTTGGAAAAACGATAGCAAATTCCATGTCTGGAGACCTTGGAAGAGTACATCACCTGCAGTCTCACAGCAAAAGTGCCTCAGCAGAGACTCAGTAAAGGAATAGATTCCACCTGTCCTTTAGCTGCTGCTACAGTTGTCTCATAGGCATTATTTTATACCTGCCACTCTCAAACTCAGACACACTTCAGCATAAAAAGTCTGCCATCCTCAATCCAATTTTCAAATGCCATCCACAATCGAATTTCAAAGAATAAAAATGCCCAACCAACATTTTAATGCCCAACCAACATTTCTTAGTACTACCTCAAGCCTTCTCCAAGAGTAAGGGGAATGATACAAACGACTATTCCTAAAATTGTCCTGAGAATAAGAAGCACAGTTCTATTACAGAATGAATTACTCCCTTTAGTGAGTCTATTGTTCAACACTTTGTTCTAAATTAGAGATCACAAAACACAAGTTAGGGTTGACTTAATAATTCTGACTTGACCTTGCAAATCTTTCAGACACTTTGTTTCAGCTTGAGATACCATGGTAAGATAATCATTGCATGCTCATTAACTTGCCTTAGCAAAGGAAAAAATACCAAAGTTTTTAAAAATGCAGTCATTTGTCAAGGAAAAGCAAGGAGAAACTGTGAGATGGTCTGCTTAAGTGACTTAATGATATTTCTCCCTTGCACCGGAGGTATTGATCTGGCATAAGGTCTCTGTTTTCAGAGAGCACCACTGTTCTGCAACAGGTGATAAAAACTTGGACATTCTGCCCTGTAGGGAGGAACTTCCCACATTTCCAAACAAGTCTTCATTCTAAACAGAAGTCAAAACGTGGTACCTTCAAGTTTCCTGCAAGAAGGAAATGTCAACAATATTCTATCTTAGAAAAGTAAGTGCATTTCATTGTTTAGCAGCAAGCTGTTCCAGGGGAATCCTGAGACTATCCCAAGACCTAGAATTGCCTGAGGAACACCCCTGGGAAGTAGGTTGCACTCAGTCAAGGCAGATTTTTGATATCCTCAGAAATAGAACTGTTTCAGCTACAAACCCATCTGGTTTCACACACAGCCAGCTTTGATGCACTACACATTCCCAACGGTCTTTGAGTTTTGCTCATATATATGAAACAGAATCTGCATTTGGGCTCTATTTTCACCCAATATACAGTCTTGCTTGCCCTTTTGTTACCACTTCCCCACACTGTCTGCCTGCACAAAGAACTGGATGTTCGCTTATATGACCAATAGAATTATTTTTTCTGAGACAATGCAGAGGTTTATCTAGTCTTCCCTTCAGTCTCAGTGACAACTGATGATTTCATTGAAGAAAAAAACAAAACAGTCTGGTACATCCACACAAACCTAGACAGAATTGATTTCTTGCCAAATACAATGTCACCATCAGGGTCAAAGATTTGCCATCAGACACCATCTGTCTCCTTCTACTCCAGGTCAAACCTCTATTTAAATTTTAAAATAATAATAATAATAATTTTTTAAAAGCCTATCCAATCCAAGCTATAATGCCTCAAGACTACTTAACAGAAATATGTATTGTCACACACATGCACCCTTCTCATCCTGATCCAAGGAGATGGCAAGCAAGGCAACACCAAGATAAACCTCTTCATTTCATATTTTCTGATCCTTTACCTAGTACTACATCCTTGTTATTACTACAACTACCACTCATCAAGGATCAGTTCTGACAGAATTCCCATTACACATTACAGCTATCCAGTTACACAGATTTTGCTTCTGCTTTGCACTTTAGCTTAACTGCCTGATAAAGCTCCGGATTCCTCTACTGATTCTGGACAGACAAGAAAAAAACACCTTATCCTAATACCAGAACCATAATGAAAACTGAAAAAGAGACAAGATTTGTCACAGGAGCTCGAATCATGAGTGGGTACAAGGAGTAAAGACACACAGGAAGAAAGGAGCATTGAAGCGTGAGCAGAAACAGCATGATGAACTTTTAAAGTTCATCAGTTTGGCCAAATCAATTGTAGCATTATCCAGAATGACTAGCCTCTGTCCAGAAAGAATAAAACACTTATCACAGTAAAGATTGTTGGAAGATACGTTAAATGTTTCTGCTTCCCCTCGTAGTCCTATCCTGCATTCCCCATTGAACAGGGAAACAATGTGATTGCAAATGGACAACAGAATCACAGATGGGAAGCAATGATGTAAACAGCTGTGAACAGAAGGGATGTGTCCAACAGGAAGCTTTTCTGTTGAGAAATGGGTCATTCTCTGAAAGTATCTGAAAACCTTGCAGCACACTGAAATGATTCAACCCATCTCAGAAATGTTTAATGGTCTGTACAAAACAGTGTCACATAATATCAGTCCTAATCACTTTGAATGAGGCAAGTTACAGACAAAAAAGCCTGGAGAATGCAGATGCCAGAAATATACCATCTGGATTCAAGTGCCAAAAGAAGTGACAGGTTGAATATGCAAACTCATCCTTTTTTATCCTCTATTAAATCTGTATTCTACATGCTTTAACATACTACTGGAAGTAACCCAGTCTCGACATGGGTGAAAATGTTTCTAACGAGCATCTATCTAGATGCAAGAATAGCCACGGCTTGCATAGTCAGTGTACAACTTGCTTTGTTTTCAGGAGTACAGCCTACTGGAATCAGTTATCTGAAACAATTTTTTCTGGGTTTTGCAAGCCATCAACTTGGCTGGAGATTAAAAGTGTTTACCATGTAGTCAAGTCTGCCAATCAACATGCTGCTCTGTGATTGTCCTTCACAGAATTGCTTACTTCTCACCTAGATTTGCCACATCCTAGAAAGCAAGGATTCCTTTTTTTCACCTGGATGGTGTAGCTATTAGCACAGCATCCACAGTGAGGGAATAAAGGCAAGCCAGAAACCATAGAGCACTATCTCACTTTAGCAAACATGCTACGGTAGTTCAGAGGCCAAGAACCGAACATTTCTGTTGCATTAAACGAATCAAATAGTCCCAAGTCACAACAGCTGCGGGAGGAATCGGCCAACACGGTGGTAAACACACAGCTGGCACTGCGGGCTGCCCCCACACACCAGCGATTGTGCAGCTCCCTCCCTCCCTGCCCGGAGCCGGCGCCTCTAGGAGGCACCATGGAACTGCAGTGCGGGGCTCCTACGGCAGCGAGGAAACCAGCCACAACCATAAATCCTCTTCTCACCTGTTGTTGTTCATCTGCTGCTCTCTATGAGGAGATGATTTATTTCTGTGGTAGGGAGCTACTCAAAGGAAAGCCTCAAAACATCCTAACAAGGATAAGTGTGACATATGTGTTATGTCAGCCACTACCCATTAGAAGGCCTGTTTCCCAGAACTGACATAGATGCAAGTATTTTCTGTAAAACAGTCAAAGTGCTGACACCTTCTCTGATATTATGGAGGTCATTGTGAACTAGAAATTGCAGCTTCTACTGATCTTTTTGTTTAGTCTAACTGTTCAGAACATTCTTCACAAAGCACGCTATGTCAGGATACATCATGTTGTGTATGTGATAATACCACATGACATATATCCTCCACCTCAAGTATTCCGGGCCAAGCTTTTCTTCACACTCTAGATCCCCATGGATAATAATTCTCTCTTTACAAAGAGCGAGCAGTGCTCATTCTCTACAAATGAGCATTTTGGTCAGGGGCAGAATGAGACCCCTTTGCTTCAGATAGTATGGATGGTAAAGTTCCATCTTTGTTCGGTTGAACTGATCTGGTACAGAACTGAACTAACATAGTGATGAGTCAAGCTCACTATGTTTGCCCATGGAGTATTTTATTGTGTTCTTTTTGTCTGTGGTTCATGTACATAATCAAAAAGGTCACTCTACACTGAAAGCAGTTGTTTTGCCTTTGCTAATGGAAAAACAATTCCCCATCTCACAATCCATAACAATAAAAACAAGAACAACAAAACTCCACCCACATGAAAGAACCAGCCAGCAAGAAGATCTTATTGCACAACATCTCCTCATCTCAGAGAGGCCAACCCATCCCAATTCTCCCTAGATATCTGTTCAAGAAGCTGGGCTATAAAGCACGCCCTGAAGGTGACCAGCTCCAAGAGCTTTTGGTCTTTTGCTTGATCCAAGCAATTACTGTGACTCACTGTTCTTATTTCATTACAGACTTTAGTTTAAGGTCAATGTGACAATGAGGTTGTCCTGCTTGGACAGTAAATGATACACAGAAAACAGATGTTAACAGGTGTCTGCATATTGCTCCCAGTTGCCACTGGACATATATGTTTGCTGCATGTTATGGTACAGACAAAATTGGATTCTGAGATAATTAATTTGTCTTTAAAATTCTTCATATTTGTTTTATTAGAACTCCATTTTTATTGCAACTTGTGACAGTCAATAAAACTTTGTGGCTTTTTTGTACAAAGATCAAATATGTATAAAGCATATGATTTAACTGAAAAGTAGAAATATCTCAACTAAAAAAAAAACAATGTTTCTCAGTAGCTTTTAACAGACATTTGGGTTTGATGATTCCCTTCTCATTTTTCTTCTATTTTGCTTTGGTTTTCAACCAGAAGTTAATCCATAATCTTTCAAAAGGTAAAACACGTTACCTGGAGAGAAGAAAGTACATAAAAGAAGTCCATTTTTATATCAACTTGGAAACAAAATTTCAGGATATTTTCACTTCTTCCCCCAAAATTTTCCATTTATGACACTAACAGAGTTGACATACATCACTAGCAGTAAATGCTTCAATCTGTTCATTGAAACACTTCAAGTCTTTATGAAAACAGTCAAAATCACCACTACCTCCTGTGAAGGAGAGAGTCCAGGGTGAAGTCCAAACACAGCATGCAGATTACTCTGTACCAGAGGTCTGATTCACTGCTTGGTCACACAGAATTCTGCAGCCCTCCATGGCATGTCTCCCCCTTTCCTCCAACAGGAAATGTTTTGCAATGGCACAAATCAAGCTCCTGAAACCTCCATTGCAAATCAAAAATCAAGACAGCTCAAGGCATATAATTTGGGTTATGATTTGCAATATTCATTAAGAGAACAGCCAATTCAGGCAAAGAAAAAAATATTCTGAGCTAAAATAATGAATACAGAGTTTGTTACAGCAACAAGACTGATGGTCTTGTCTGTAATGATCTAACAGTGACTGCCTTTATATGGTACCTTGTTTTGATTTTCATATCAATAATTACATTATGTGCCTCAAAATATCTGGCTGGCTGGCTGGCTTGATTCATGTTAAAACCATCCTGTCTGTGGCTATGCATTGGCATAGGAGCTATTGCAGAGTCACATAACAGATTGCAGGAGCAGCAATGATTCTTTAAAATTTTGTGCTACACCAGGACCAGGGAGTGCTCACTGTGGTCCCTTCTGCCCTTAGAAGCTACGACTTGAACACAAGAACTGAGCTTCCCAATCCAAATGAATGCAGTGACACAAAATTTCCTCCTTGTGCTCTTCTCTAACAGCTTCCCCAAGGCACAGAGTCAACACCAGAGATAGTACACACTGCATGATATCACCTTGGCACCCAATGAAAAGTAGAACCAGAATTTCTGCTGCACATTATCCTGACAATTCCTGGTTAGTATGGCCATGCTGGGTTATAACTTTCCAGTAAATCACACTTTTCTTTTGCCTGTAAGGGTGCACATGGCTGCCCATTCACAGGGCTTTGCATTTACTACTTCATGTGTGGCCTTAAGCACCAACGAGGTAGCCTTCAACTGGGTCATACAGTCTAAAACACTACCATGGATTTGTCTGGCTTCTTCACCTCTTGGTATTAAATGGATTCAAACAGTTTGAGGGACTACTGGATATTTCTCTAATTTGTTTTGAAATTACAATATACTCTTTCTTCATATGCAGAGCTACAGAATCTCATTGTGAGCTGACACGCAAAGTAACTTTAAAGCAATCATTAAAAAGTCTGTTCTTTCTTCTCCCTTTTCCTGACTTCCTAGACTCTAACCTAAACTCTCAAAACAGCTTTTTCTGTTTGAGGTTTCAGTATTTTCCATGTGTTCTATCTGCTACTTCTAGGACCAAAGCGCAGGTTTGTGTAGCATCAGCTTTCAAATATCTCCTGACCTAAGGGCAAAAGGTAAATTTGCAAAATGGGGCCACAAGTAAATAATTACGTTATTTGCTTCTCTCCTGCAATAACTGTTTCTTATGACTGCCAGAGTTTCCAGACCACTAGTTCTAATTTTATTTACATTGCAGAGGAAGCTATGAGTGGGGAAGAAGAAAAAATGGTCTTTAACTACTTTACAAGTTGTCTTTTAAGACATTTTGAATATTACCTTTCATATTTACAACCAAAGTACTTTGAAGCCACAAGATGCCTGTTCTGACATCTCCATTAAAACAAATACAAGTAATTACACAGCTCAGCATAGTGTATACAGTCATTTGTGTTTGCCCAAGGTTGTTATCAGGAAGACTAATGAGTGTTTGGCATTCTACAGCATCTGAGTTTCCTTGGATAGGTCAATACCTTCAGAGCAGGTAGTGGCTGACAGACTTCCAAGAGCTGCTCCACGTGTATGGGCCACTTCACAGTACATGGTCCAGGGAGAACACTTATGTTTAAAATTAGTTGAGCAGTGGCTGGTTTTATGTTGGAACCACAAAGACCTGCAGCACTGAGTTGATATCCTGGGAGAAGAGATTGTTTGACTAGAATTTCCTTCATAACTCCCTAAAGCAAGAGCAGACGCCAGGGAGGAAAGTAGAACTCAGGATCTCCACTAGGTCCCTATTCTGGCATCAGTGGTGCCAGATATTTCAGGCACAATACAAAGACACACATTAGTTCTAAAGGGGAGGATTTCATCTTTTGCAGGACTTGTCTGGATGCCTAATTCATTCAGTGGACCAACAATCAGGTATCTTTTAATATAAGCTCATTGCTTGTTCCAAAATTAAATCTTTGCCTGAGCTGTGATTTCCACAGTGATTTTACAATGTGAGGTTTGAAGAGTCCGTATTTTCTGAAAGGACAGATTGTAGGTCACAGATTAAGAAATAGTTATAGACATCTGAGTCAAGATTCTTTCCACTTAATTTTTTTTAAGACATACAGCTTTATGCAAATTCACAAGTTTCTGAGAGTCTCTCTGATCAAAATTTCTACTACTCCTCCAGTACATTTTCCTCTGCCTATTCCCCACTCCTCCCTATACCCGAAGGCTAAATTATGCAAATGAATGTCTTGGGTTTTATGACATAGACACTCTTGAGAAATATTAACCCAAAGTCACATTAAGTTTTTCTTGCTTCAAGTTCCCTGACAAACTTGACAGAGTAGTTTTTCAAAAATCTCACTAAGATACAAGTTGTCTTCCAAATTAGTGCTAATGCCTAATAAGGCAAAGCCAAAACAATTCTATGATTTTGTATAGAGGATTGTGCAAGTCATGCCTTTTAATGATCATTAAGGTCTTTTTCATTATCTTTAATTCTGAAAGGGTCTGGTTGAGCATGTAGAGGCAATAAAACTCTTCATTTAAACTCCCTAATAGATGAAAATTGTCAATTACGATGTATGAAGTCAGGAGTGCCTGATTCACTAGACCTTAATGTTCAAAGGAAAAGGAATGTCCTAAGTCCAGACAGATTAAAAGCAAAGAAAATCCTAAGGCAGCACCCTACTGTGAAACTACAGAAGACCAAAGGACTTGTCAATATTTGCTGGGCTATATGGACCCACCTGACTTTGTTGTGCAAATCAGTGATATAAATTCACAACCCCTATCAGACACATGCAAAATATGTGTTTGCATACACACCTACACATAAATGTATATGTATACATATACAGCTGCTTGGGGAAAAAAAATCAGGCTAGCAAAGCTATCAGGGATTTGGGTAAGAAGTTAGAAAGACACTAAATGTCATAAAACAATTACAACTTTGACTTGTTCAGAGATACAATGCTGCTGAATTAAGCATTTGTGCTACCTACTGTAGCCCTCACATTGCCATGGCTGCTAATTGGTTTTCTTTTAAAGGCAGTCTGACTTCCTGAAAGGACTTTCCATCCCAGCCCTTACTTGGTGGGTTGCCCTGCTGAAATCAGTTGGATCTGTGTTTGCAAAACTTAGAGCAAGACCATGTTTCAGTACTGAAATTAAGACATACCGACCCAGAAAACCTGATCCCATTTGCCTCCTGCATGAAAACAGCTTACTTAGGAACAATGAAACCACTAAAACACTGGAGGCAAGAAGTTTTCACCTGAGAAGGATTAGTAGGAAATCACAGGAAAAAAGTTTTGAAAATCCATTCCTGATGCCCAAGGTATGAAACTATTGTACAACATAATCAAGACCTTTAAGAGTAGCAAGCAAAGACACTTGATATGCTCTGATTCAATTGCAGATTACTGGTTGCAATCAGCAACCTGTTATATAAGTAAGGGTAGAATGCCATAAAAGTTACCTCTGACCTTAAACAGAGTTGAACCCTAATAACCCCTTATGGGCATTTGTTTTTCTCTCAATTTCTATTAGCAAGAGGAAATACACTTCAGGTTACCTGTATTTCTCCAGAGCATTTTTTTTTTCAATTCCTACCTGTCCACCTCATCAAAACTGTCTCTGCTCTCCAGTCATCAGAACACACAAGATATCTTCCAGGACACAGAAGGACTGCCACAGGACTGCCACAGGACTGCACTAAAACAATACTGAAGTAAATTCAAATTGCATGTGTCATTCCTGATGGTCATTATTACTTTAATATCTCATTCTGGTGTTAATATTCTCTCTGATCACTTTCAGATGGGGTTATATATTTACCATACCAGCAGTGTTGTTAAGATAAAGAGAAAAGATTTATCATTCTCTCAGGATGAAGGGCATGAGGTTTTGGGCTGGGGCATTTTGAGGGGGGGGGTAATTTTTTGAGACAAACAAATTTGTCTCATCATATTAAAAAAAAAAGTCAATAATAAGTAATAATTCTTTTTCCTCATTAGTTCTTCACTAACAACATCACTGTGATGTTTTCTCGGATATTTCGCTTGCATTAGAGCAATTTGGTTGTTTTTCCAATTCCAAAGCAGAACAATAATGACAGTAGCATCCAAAAGAGTTTCTTGCAATTGCCTGAATTGTACAACACCTTACCAGGATGTTAGTAAAATAGCCAAAGAATTTCACATTATAAAACTGGGCATATCATCTGATATAGCAATTTTGAGCACATTTTCAGACTAGTCAGAGTTTATAAGCTTTCCCAACTCTAATTTAGCCAAAAGTCTTTCATGAACCATCTGGTTCTAATGAAACAAAACTAGAATATTTGGTGTCTTTTTCACTATGTTACATTAAATTAAAGCTTAAAACATCAGTAAAGCAAAAACCATTCTTTTTATATTATGCTTTTTAAATTAAACGTTAAGTATTTTGGCCAAGTAAATGTGTCTATTTTAGTAAAACTGTACAGCATATACTATATGATACAGTCAGCAGAATCCTTAGTTCTCTTACTCTTGCATACTCCTGGTCCATAGCCCACTGAGGCAAAGGGAAGTGTTTCCATTGACATCAATGGGCTCTAAATGAGGTTCCTGCTGTGAGTGACACCACATCCTTACTCATCCTAAAACGTGAATGAGGTTTCAATACTTCTCCTGAGAGAAAAGGCTCAAATTATGCTTACAGTAGCTCTTCCTAAATTACGTAATAAACATACCCAACTGTGCATCCCATACACACTTGGTAACCCAGCTGAAATTCAGTGAAATCAAAACATTAATGATGCCATAAGATGATTTATAGTGGAAAGGCATTGTGAACTCTATAGTCTTTGTATATACTCTAGCTGGCTATAAATTGGCACTCTGGGTGCAGTTTTCATGGGTGCCTACATGACTGTATTTTCCAGCAGCTGTTGAACAGCAATGGAGTTTTGAAAATCCCACCCTAAATGTGGCTCATCACTTCTGAGCTCAGCCACAACAAGTCACAATTCCCTGCATCTCACCATCAGTCTTAAAAGTTTGTTCTGCATGTGGAAACACAGACCGAGATTTCAGATGTGTAGTAGAAAAGTTTATTTTTAACAACAAAAGTGCCTAGCTACTGTAGATTCAAAGAGGCCAAATCAAGCAACCAAGAAGGTCAACCAGCCACCGCCTGAAAAAGCTGCCACCTTCCACAACTCAGCTAAAGTCAACCAACAGCAAATGTGATTTCTTCCCTATGAAACCAGTTTGTTTTACTGCAGCAAGTGGCCATCATCTTTTTTCTGTATATTTTTCTTTGCAGCTCCTACCACGATAACCCTCATTGCAGAGATTCATCCCTCCTGTAGGAAACCCAATAGTAAATATCCCACAGATTTCACAGAGGCTGAAAAAGATGCAGATACTTTTCAAAGGGGATATCACAGACTGTTCTGTTCTGTTCTATTCACTCCCTCAAATCCAATTATGCTGGTAAGGTAGACTTCATTTAGTTTCTTCTTTATGCTTTTTTTCTCTTTTCTCCTTGGTAGTTTCCATGTTACTATTACGAAATAGTTAGAAGAGATGGTTCCAGCCCTGAATTCCTCACAGAGTCCCCTAAACAGGAGTTTTTCTGCAGGAAGAAAGGGCTGAGAGAAGACTGCATGAATTGGCCCATACGGAGTTACATGCTAACTGTTGTTATTGTTCTCAGAGAGTGCATTTAAGGTTTTGGGAACAAACAATAAAATGAACAGCTGAACAATTTTAATCATGGCCCAGTTCCTAGTTACAATTATTTTTAAGCTGTCTCACCATTAGCTAGACTCTGATTTTTTTTTTTCCCAATGAAAAAATACATTATGTAAAACTTAAAGAAATACTGGCTTTAAATGACAGAAAAAGTAAAAAATAGATTCTGAAATGTAGAATGCTATGACTTGTGCTATTAGCCCAACATTTTTGTAAGAGTTACTCATGATTTTTAAAATATTCCATTCTCCATATACCTCATGTACAAGCCAGTTCTCTAGGAAAATATGCTTTCCTAGATAAGTTGAAAGGGTGGCCTCTGAACTATAAGACTAGACAGAGAATATCAGATTTTGACCACAGACATGTCTGCACAAAACTATAATTCCTGCTCTTATGAAAGGCATATTTCATGCATTCTGTATTTCAAAATGCTACAGCAGGGACACATCAAATCAGAGTAAGATGACAGCTCACACAAGCAAATGGGAATGGGAGAATAAGATGGCACAAGGATGTGAAGATGTTTGGAGAGACTCCTGACCAAGAATATCCTTTTAAGATCCTCTCTTCATTCATTCAAGGCCTGATTCAATTACTTCCACTGGAGTCAACAGGAAGACTTGTGGTCTTCAACGTCTGTTATTGTGGCTTATTACTTGTGTTACAGTAGCACACTGAATATTGAATTAAACTCAAGCACTGTAATTCAAGGTGCTACACAAACACCCATAGTGGCATAATCCCTTTCTACCAGTGCTTGCATCAAGCAAGACTCTGAATCATGTAGGGGCGGAAAAAATACAGCCAAAAAAAACCATGAGAAAGAATCCAAAGGGAGACCAAGGGATTTAAACTGGATTACCAAAAGAGTCAGTGGCAAAGCAAGGAAAACTGGTTGCCTGCCCTTTCTATTAACCCATTCTGCCTGCTGATGAATTTTGGGCCAAACCCATACCACACAATAAGATAATTGAGTGAATGTAGTAAAAAGCTTACCTGCTAAATAAAGTGAACAGCCACTGTGTTTCTATTCATGGAGATTCCATATACTGCAGTAAAAATACTGAAGTGTGCAGAAGGCAGGAATCACAAGTGCTTCACTTGCAACTCTTGTTTTTAATGAGAATTCTGGAGGAAAATGTCATAAACAGAAACACAGAATCACTCCAGAGGTTATCCATCTCCCCCCATCCCACAGTACATCAGGCTCAGTTATAACCATGTCATTCCTAACAGCTGTTTGTCTCATCTGTTGATGGATGCTCCAAGCTAACAGCAAGCAATCTGTTCCAGCACTCCTCCTTCCTTGTTATAAGAACTGTTTTCCTTACTTCTAATCAGAGCTTTCTTGTTACAGAACTAACACAGTCTTATTAGTTCTCCCACTATGTCCTCTCTTTGGTCTTCTCTTCTTTAGGTTAATAACCCTAACACATTCAGATCTCTCCTTAAAATCATCTTGCCAACTGACATTTAGCTTCAGACCCACTGCTACCTTAGTGCATTTCTACAGTTTCTACTTGGGTTGTCCATTCTGCATTTACATGGTTCATTATTCCTGGGTAAGTGCAATAACTTCTACTTGTCTGTCAAACAATCTCTAAATTCCATTTCTAAATGTATTTTTGAATTCTAAGTATTTTCTTTAGTGCATATAGAGTTAGTGTCAACTGCAAATTTTATAAGTCTATTCAATACCATCTTAAAGGACACTACTTAAAACCTTGAATACTGGGAGATACTCAATACATTAAAGAACTACAAAAAAGTACTATTCAGATACACCTAATAAGCCTCTTTTGCACCCACTCCACAGTAGGTTAATTGAGAATATTGGCCTTGATTCTCATTAGAATGCTATAAAAAGCAATATCAAAGATCTTACTAAAATCTACACAGACTTGCTAATTCTTCTGTATCTGCTTCTCTGTTGTGGATTGGCTCAACATAGACAACTGACATAATTTGTTACTGACTGTTCTTCATACATTGAGTGTTGTTCTCTGTGTATTCTATGTGCTTAAATTTAGGTTGTTTGCAATTGCTCCAGAATTTGGAGGGAAATTGTGTTTATACTGATCAGTCTGTTCTAACATTTCTTTCCCCGCCTTTCTAAAGCTAGTCCCCACCTTTTTCCTTTTTGTCACCTATCTTCAGTGAGTTATCAATTACTAATTATTATGAACCTCACTTTCTTTAAAATTTTCTAAAGGTGCCACATAAATTCCAGACAATCTGAAACTATTAACTTAGTTAAATACCATGCAGTTAAAACCTTAGTGAAAGTACACAGAGAAGCATGAAGGTTCATTTTGCAATTTCCTGGGTTTTTAAAGTGTTTTGTTTCGGAATTTTAATTGCCCCTTCAATAAAACCTTTCTCCCCTTTTTAAACAATTGGGGGAAATGGCTGGTTATTTTTAGCAGCATGTGTTATTTATTGCCTAGGAACAAAGCTGGATCATTCACATACAGATTTAGTCTTATGGCTGTGAGAAATAAATATCCTGCCTGAATTCTCTGATGACTAAAAAAAATATATTTCACATCTTCCCAAAAACTATAGGACTATGCAGAAATATCAGTGAAATGCTGCATCTGAACTAATTAAACCTATTCCACAGAGAGATTTATCCCAGACACAAAATAATATCACAGAATCAAAGAATCAATTAGGTTGGAAAAGACCTTGGAGTTCATCAAGTCCAACCTCTGACCTATCACCACCTTACCAACTAAACCACGGCACTAAGTGTCATATCCAGTCTTTAAGCATCAATGCTCTTAGATGGCAAATAAAATTCTTCAAAGACAGAGGGGGTTTTGCACTGTGAGGCATCATTGACTTCAGCCAGAGCCTTTCCCTCTTTTTAAATGGCAACGCACTCTATTTACTGCCCTTCCTCTCAAGCAAATACAAAGCCAAGGTTAATCTAAGTATACTCTTAGGCAAATTAAAGTGTTGCTTACACCCTTGTATACAGTCTTGACACCAGCTTACTACTAAATTCCATGACTGTGCAATTATAAGAGTCCAAAAATTCCTACCTACCTTGGCAACATAATCCACACACTGAAAGTGGAAAAAGAATCTGCAGAAATAGTCACAATCATCATCAACCTCATCTAATACTCAGTTAGCTCCCTTTCCATTCTATGGAAATGTGGAGAGAGTAATTAACAAGTAGTTTATTTCTCTGTGACTCTGTATTTCCAAGAATTTTAAAAAACAGAAAAGAGTTCATTGTGAAAACTTAAATCATTGTCATACTGCATAATAAGAATACTACATGGGAATATTTAGGTGGAATTGCCCCATTTATTTTATTCTTTTTCAACTGTTGATAAATGTGTCTAATGATTCCAACTTCTATGAATCTCCTGCCCACTAACCACAACCTTTCAATGCAAGGTCCAAACTACTTAATAGCATCCCTGTAAGTACAGTTGTTTTCAAAACAAGAGATTATGGAATAAACTCAGGGCAGGAGAACAATCCTAGAAACAATTCAGACAATTTTTTATACAAAGATTGCTTGAAATATCAAACAAACTGCCAAAAGTTTTGCAGCCAGCAGTTAAAGTGACTTGTGTACATTAATTCAAGAAAAAGTTGGATTATGCTTTGGAAAAGAAGGAAATACTACACTGCAGCAGCCACCAGTCTTTTTTTTTTTTTTTCCCTCTTTTTTTTTTTTTTGTACAGCTGGGATTATGATTAGACTGTTCCACATAGTTAACAAATATACTACAATTAGCAAACTCTTTTCTTTAATTTTCTGTAATCTGCAAGAAAGTTTCCCATGGTTTTACAAGGCTGACCAGTTGGTTCCTTTTGCAAGACTACATTTATATCTCTGCTTGATGAAGTAAACATGTCTCTTTTTTTTGGCTTAAGAATGCCGAGCAGCACTTTAGAAAGAAATTTGAGCCTGAAAAAACAGATGAGAAAGACCAGATAAAGTAGAACATCTTAATGAGTCGATAATTCAATAGATACCTGGAGAATAGAAAAATTGAAACAAAAAGCATCTTCATTTGCTACATGTGCTGTCATGATCCACCATTTTGTGGTCATCAGGACTTACTACACAGCAGGAAAAACAAGTAGATACAGGCTAAATAGTTCAGGGAAAAGAAAAACAACATGAGAAGTCAAATGCAAACTCATTCTCCATCAAAATTTTATGTCATAATAAAACTGATAAAAATTGTTTTCATTGGAGAAGTGATCACTAACTTTGCCAGAAAATTAAAACACTAAGATAATCACCAACCCAGGAAAAAAGAAAAAGAAAAAGAAAAAGAAAAAGAAAAAGAAAAAGAAAAAGAAAAAGAAAAAGAAAGATTTCATGGGGCTTCAAACTTTTCATTGGGAAAGAGAAAAATAAGAAGGCTCAAAGATTCCTGATATCAGTAAACTCCTGTCGTTCACTCAAGCTGTCCTCCTGGTGCCACAAACTGAAGGAGTAAATACAGAAGTGATCAGAGCCCTGAAGGTTGGGTGACTTGATTGCAGTGACCATGAGATGGAATTCAGCATCCAGAAGGAGAGAGAATCAGGCAAGAAGCAGAAACACAACATTAGACTTCAGAAGAGCAGATTTGGCCTGATTCAGAACCAGTTCAGGAAGAATCCTGTGGAAGAGTCCTGGAGCAAAGAGAGATCTGGGACAGAGGGTTAATTTTCAAAGATTACCTCATCTAATGCTCCAAAACTGTCTATCCCCACGTGCAGGAACTCAAGCAAAGGTGGCAGGAAGCCTGAATGGATGAAAAGGGTGTTCCTGAAAAAACCCATACACAAAGAAAGTATACAAAATGCAGAAAGGGAGGTGGACCTAGGAAAAATACAAAGGTTTAATCACACAGAGTTTGGATTACAAAAGCCAAAGCCCACCAGCAGCTGGAGGATGGGAAAGGGAAGAAGAAAAGCTTCTACAAGTACAGTGGCAGCAAAAGGAAAACCAGGTGAAAAGTGGGCCAGCTGCTGAAAGATACAGGATACATCAAAAAGGCCACCACACTCATCTTGATACAGGAAAGACATTTTTCATTTTCATAAGAACAATCACTCACTGGAACAACCTCCTAAGGGGTGCAGTGGAGTCCACTGGAGCTTTTCAAGATACGAGTGAACAGGGTGCTAGATTTTCTCCTCTAGACTCCCTTTTCTGAAAAAGGTTGGACCATATATGTTCTTTCAATATCTCTCTCAACATGTGTTGTTCTATGCTTTTCCGATCCTGTGATTCTATGATTTTATACTCAATGCCCCCTTTACCTCAATCTTTAGTAAGAAAGAGGTTTACCTTGATGAATCCCAGGCCCTAGACCCCAGTGAGAAAATCTAGACCAAGGATTACTCTTCCGCCAAGGGTAACACATATCAGGAAACAACCAAATTGGACATCTATGAGTCCATGGGACTTAATAAGATGCACACATTTGTGTTGGTCAAAGTCACTGCAAGACAATTCTCAATTATCTATGATGCTTAGGGTGCTCTGAACAGGTTTCTACATGAGAAAAATTCTGATTCCTGTCTTCAAGAAGAGCAAGAATGAGATTCTGAAGAACTACAGACCAGTCAACCTCACCTTGGTGCATGGGAAGGTGTTGAAGCCAATCTTGGAAGCGATTTCCAAACATACTCAGGACAAAAAAGTGACAGACCATTGTCAGTATGGATTTAGGGAGAGGAAATCAAATCCCCTTCTGTGTTAAGATTAGTCTGGTGGACAAGTAGTGGATGTAATTTATTTTGACTTTTGAAGGGCTTTTGACACTATCTTCGATATCATTCTTACAGAAAATTAATGTGAGTTAAGTAAGTGGAGAGGAAGGTGGACTGAAAACTAGCTGAATGGTTCAAAGAGCTGCAGTCAATGCTAGGAAGTTCAGATGAAGAAAACAGAATCCTTCTTATTATACCCACACTAATTAGTAAATAAGCCAGCATGAGAATAGAACAACGTCTGTCAGGTAGCTGTAATGTGACATCATCAGATGACGTTCTACATGCTGGAGGCAAAAAATTAAGATACAGAGTAGATTTACTAGAAAGCTTTTGTTTTCTTCATTCAAGCATTTATCATAATTTCAGACTAACAGCTAAAGTTCATCTTTTGTAATGATAAATTATGGCTGGATGAAACTTGTCTGGGCCTGCCCTTTATTTCATTCTTAGTTGCATTCCCTTAGTCTTTGAGGAACAAGTAGTCAAATTAGGAAGTCCTCTTACAAAATGGTTTACAAGAAAGCAGGATTATTTCTGCAAACAATGGAAAAGTCCAGTTGTTGAATGTTTATTCACAAGAGAGGAAAACAAAATGAGGTTATTTGGGGGAAAAAATATCATGTCAAAAGGTCTTCAAAGTGATGGAGATGCCACAGTGATGTTGTGATCTACCTTTGTATGAGGTAAAAAATTATACACCGAAACTCCAGAGAGTAAAAGAGTCACAGTTGCACACTCAGGATGTTACCAGAAACAAAGCTGTAGAATAAAATAAAGATTAAATACTAAACTATGGACAAAGGTCATGGAGAAAGGCAACATTTCTAAAAGAGAAAGCTTAAGATAGTATCTGTAAGCAATTCTAGTGACAAGGGAAAAAAGGAGGAGAATTGCGCCTGTACATGTTTATTATTGCCAAATAGGCTGAAAAAAAATCAACATCACTGCTATGGTATTTTCTTTCACTGGACCTAAAGGGCAGCAGCAGCGGAATCCACTGTTTGTGTTAAAGTGTCAGGAGGAGAAAGATCAAAGACATGGAAACATCTGCTTTTAGAAGCCACTTGAAAAATAATTATGCAATAGCCTGTGAAAAACATCTGTTGAAAATGCTGCTGTCCACCCATCAAATAGAAGAAAGACACTTCAAGAAAATATAAGAGAGACCGGAAGAACATCAGGGCTCATTTTTCTCTTGAGACATCCATTACCTCAAATCTGAAATCAAACCCAAAGGTAAGCTTAGCAAAAGAAATACATGACAGAAGTAAGCAGCGTGATAGACCACTGCCGATGGTAAAACCTGTTGTTACATAATCAATACAAACAGAGCCAGAAACCAGGCTTAGCATGTACTCTTTCTGAAGACAAACAAATTGCTTCCTGGGAATTTTTGGCCCTCCCATTCACAAAAATCTAAAGCCTTGCATTTAGTCATGGAGTTCTCTGTTCCACAAGAGCAAGACTATTCCAGCTCATAGCCTCCCTGCCAATCAGAGGAACCTAAATTCACATCACACTAGATCTCCACTCATTATATGTGACTGATTTAATATCCAATCCTTCAGGAGGACTATGAGCCCAATACAGTGTTGTGTTGACATGATTCTACCTGGATTGCAGAAAATGCTCTCTCCACCACCTTGATGTGCTGTACACACTCAACAGCTCATTCAGTACTGGATACATGTCCTGATATAGAGGATTTTATCTAAACCATTTTAATCAGCAATTAAGATAGACAGTGCACATGTGCTGCCATCAGGTTCCTGCTGATTACCAGAAACTGGCTGAACTATGAGGTTTACCACTCTTCTACCCTGTGTCTACTTCAGCCAAAGTAAAGGAAGAGTCCACATTTTAGTTCTTAAAAAGCAAAAAAAACAGCACCTGACACCTTCCAACTTCTGTGTCAAATAATCAGTGTAGCCAACTTAATCTACATATCAAATGGCATATTGGTGAGATTCTACATTGCATGTGGCAGAAAGAGGCGGGGTGTGAGACCCTTGCCTCTCTTGTATCCTCAAGTTCATGCCCAAATTCAGTTGCATAAGAAATTCTACCCTTCCTACCAAAAGAAATTCCCCTTGGGCCTCAGAATAGACCCCTCAAATAAACTGTGATGTGTTGCTGCATTTGCCTCACAAGTGGATATTTGTCAGTAGGAAGCAAACCACTTGCTACAGATACAATATTGTATCTAACACACTTTGAGATCCTCGGGGGTAAGGAACAAGACACAGTAAAGTAAAATATTATTTTTATATCAGTAAAAGAATGACTTCAAAACATAGTCACCTTGCTGCTTATCTGTCAGAAGAAAATAGAATAAAAGGAGGAGTGTGGTTTTAAACATGCCCAAAATAACTTTAAAGCAGATTTTTAATCCATAGTAATTCACAGGAATTATATTCTCAAAACAATGGTTTGTAAAAAGCATCACTGCAATGTTTGCTGTCCTTATTTTTATAAATAAAGAATTTTAGTAAAATTTTAGGCTCTGCTACTCCCAGTTCTTTTCTGACTTATCAACAGTGCTTAATGCAGCTGGTTTAATGGTTGTTTTGTTTTCTCTGAATTTTTCTAAAGGAACATTTAGTGAACCCAAAATTCAACCCCAATCTTCAGGGTTTGGTAAAAAACATCCATGGTTTTCTGCCTAAAAGCATTTACAGATGAGGAGTAAAATGCACTGAGTATGACAGATTTAGGTATTTGTCAAGGAGTGGGAGGGCAGGTGGGAGAAAGCTATGAGTATGTGCTGCTGTCCTCAAGTGTTTCCTTGAAACCCATAGACTCCCAGCAGTGTTCCAAAACAAGATCACTGTCAGTCTTAAACATTCTCTTGCACATAGAACACTAATTCCCATGGAAGAATACATGTTTTGGAGATCTGGGAAGGTAATTTACGAAAGTAAATAGAACAGCTTTACTTTCATAAATTACCTAAGTTAACATGACAGAGGAAAAGCTCTGCCTATCACTTCACTATAAATTAACTGGAAAAGAAAAAAGATATTGAACTATATTGTCCTTTGAATATTTTGCTCAATTCAACAATGCAAAATTTGGCTCAAGTAAACCATCTTCAAATTCTTCTCTCCTGCAGCTGGAATGCAGTGAAGACATCAATTGAAGAGCAACTTAAATATTTTAACAGAGCACAATACATCCTTTTTTTGTGCTCCAAAGTACATCGAGGTCTATATTATAGAATGGGATTCCTGAATTAGAGCAGGTTTTCCTGTGGCATCTGGGAAGTGTAGCAATTGGCTTCAGTCTAGAATTTCCACAGGTAACATAGGTCAAGTGTGTCAGACCAATTTCCATGTCAGTAGACCAGCATATGCACATAAATGCTACATGGCTGCTCCCTGACTGTAAATGATCTAGTAACAGTTCTTTACAATGCTGCTACTGACTTCCAGTGCCAGTTAATTTAGCAGTCAGGGTAATTTATTCAAAACCTTGGGTACCATGTAATCTGTATTAAAAGCAGAAATTACCATCTAGCGACAATTTCAATTTGCCTAGGATGGCAGGGGGAGGGAATAACTAGGCTCACAAATACATTTTTGGGGTTTTTTAAGAATACCTAGAAAAGGAAATTCCAGCATCTTGACAGATGTGAAGACTGACCTACACAGAGAAGTTAATTTGGATTACAGTAGAGCACAAATTTGAAGGCAAATCTTCCTGATTAACCCCTGAGATAGCAACTTCTGGTATGATTTGTCTTGCACAGACTTGCCTGAGAATTTGTGCAGAAAATTATTCTGAGGCAATTTATCAGAAGGAGCCTCTCTGGAATAATTTCCTATAACAAATTCCCTGGGACTTCTTGTTCAAATGATGTTAGTTTGTACATTCAAGTCCTTTTCTACACCTGACTGGGCTGTCACCTACACCAGTTTTTCAGCTCCACCAGACTCTGCTCCCCAGCTCCACCAGTGAAGAAGCAAAAGTGCAATGGAGGCTCCCTTGTGCAGAGGGTCACACTCACATTGTCACCCAGCAGTGGTCCCTTTACAGTTCACAGCCAAACTTCATGCACATGGGTTAACACAATTCCTAGAAGACACTCAAGTAAAAGAATTTACCACTTTCTCACATATGAATGAGATGCAATCAACACATCAGTGAGACAAACTGTGTAATTCCTAACACTGAGCAGGGATTGCTCCCATCCAACAAAGGCACTTTGGCCCATGCCATAAATCACCACAAGCAGTGAAAACCTTAAAAAATCTTGGAAGAAACAGATTTAATCTGGTCTTCAGATATTTGGATGCGGAAAATGCAATGTATAAAGCTGTTCACAGAAGGCAATGAACCACCTGTGTTGTGTCATGTTCTGAAAGCAACAGTTGATAATCAGTTAAATGTACTTAGAACACATGAAATCAGACAGGTTTGATTTCTGTCAGCTGTCTTATGAATCCTCTCGTCTTACCACTTGTTCATCTTATGGGTCTCAAAAAATATTTTAAGTTTATCATCCTTCAATTAATATTATGCCCATTTCCACTTAGAAATCTTGTAGGATTTTCCAGATTTTTCAGGTATGTTCCAAACTATCCATTTACAGCAGAAGGAAATAGCTGATCAGCTAAAGAACAATAATGTCATCAATTTTTCTTACATTTTTGCTACCAGCCAACATATAGATGAATTTAGATTTTTCTTTTACTATAAATCAATCTACAATAAACAAAAATATGTCGTTCTTTGTCTGAGACACTAAAGATGTGAACATAAAGCACCACAGCATTTAGAATTTTATGGAAACTATTACAGGGTGGAATGAAACTCTATATATGAGTGGAGCCTGACCAAGACACTTCTCCAAGCGGACAGGTAAAATTTAAACTGTCTTTTAATTTAGAATTAAAAGACAAAACTTGAATCTCAGTGCAGTTTTTGAAACACTTTTGCTATTGATTCTTAGCTCTATGTACCATTTTTAAGCATCTTCCCACTGCTAATGCATTAAAAGAGTACGTCTCTAGAAATTGCAAGTAACCTAATTAATGAATTTTAGTTTATTTGTGGACTCTTGTCTATGGGAAGGTAGAAACTGAAAAATTTATTCATTTCTTCCTTCAAAATTCCCCTTCTATCACATTTTCACTTTCATTAAGACTGAAATAGATTTTACATCAACAAAAGCACAAGCCTCTCTAATTTAAAATAAAGCAGTAACTGCATTCAGGTGTAGTAGCACCAAATTCTAGTTCTCTGTGGACTGTACATATTCTCTGGCATCCCAGGTCTGTAAGAGCAAAGCTATGATAAGCTGGTTGTATCAGGTCTTCTACACCTCATTAGCTACAGAAGCTCATTTTCTAATACCTCTTGTACTGCCACCCCTGCATGACGCTGCATCCTCTGTGCTACAGACACAACTCTGAGGAGCATTAGCAGAGCACTGAGCTCTTAGCAACATAAAAAGCTTCAGCAGTGCAGTCTCTGGGTCTCTGCACAGAGCATTTGAATCACTCCCTTGGATTTGGGTATTCAGATTCTGCCTAAGTTTTTCTTTATGCACCTAAGTGCTTTTTTGGATCTCACTCTAAATTCTTACATATCATAAAACCTTTTCCAAAAACTCCATTAATTTCTCCACCAATTATCAAAAGAACATGAGATTATTTCACTAAACAACAAAATAAAGAATGTACTAAATTGTTTTTCTGGTTTGAAATGAACTATGAAAGAAAAGACATTTGTAAAGTAAACTTAAAACACTAGTTTGAGTGCTTAAACCACTTTATAATAAAACATGTAGTGACTTCTGAGACCCTACTGTTGTTAGATCATAAAATCTCATGCTTAACTGCTATCAACAAATGTATAAAGACACCTAATTAACCAGTAATATGCAAACAGTTTGCTTGTCCACACCAAGAAACACAAACACTGCACAAAACTCTTTGCAATGTTTTCCACACTACTGAGAGATTACTCAGCATCTGCATGAAAACACATGCAAAATCCTTCTGTAAGGGAACACAGGATTAAATAAATACTGCATGATCTAGAAACAGCAGGACATTTAGTCCAGGCAAGTATAATGACTTTGCTGTGTTTTCTTGGGAAACAAAAATGCTGTCTTTCATCCTTTCAGAACCCCAAGATGGAGATAACCAGCATCACTTCTCAGGGCTGGTGTCATGAAATGAATTAAAACTGTAGGGACAGGTTGCTAATATCAAATAAACCTGTTGGAATGAGAAAGTATCCATATAGATAAGGTGATTCTCCTCTTCTCTTTACCATGTAAAATAAGAAAACTCAAAAGTTTTTCAACACATCACCCTTACAGGAAGTATCTTTTATTCCTCCTGGCAGACTTTTAGTATTCAAGCTGGAAGATGTGGGTTCTACTTTCATCTTCTTTTGATTTATACAATGATCCTGTTTGTTTTCATGAGCTCAGTATACTGTCAACAACAACGGGACTCTCAGCTGGGCTTTGTGGATGCCAATGTTGAGCTGAAATTGAATTTAAACAGCTCTGAACCACAACCTTCAGATTCATGACCAAACTTAGGATGGAATGAGACCCATGTTCTGTCCTAGGGCCATTCTTCTTCTACATGGTTGTTTCATTCCCTTGACACTCCAAGGATAACATCCCCCAGGAGGGATGGAGTTTTTGCTTCTCTCAATAGCAGAAAAGGCATAATGCTAGGAGAGACATGCCCCTTGGAGCTGAAAAAGGATGGCTATATAGACATTATCAGCCCATGTTTCTGACCTTTTCAAGAAAGTAACAGAAGTAGGTGAGCATGCCAAATCTCTAACTACAAAATTAAATTTCACTGTTAGTATTTTGAATTGGTATTTTAACTAAAAGGATGTATCAAAGGCAAACTGGGAAGAGAAAAAAAAAAATCAAGGTAATATACAAGACCTATAAAAAGCATTCTGTTAGGGGAAAAATATCCATTTAGTCTTTATCTGTCATGGCTCAGCCTTACTTTCCATGAAAATTCCTGTAAATGAAGAAAATATCTGACTAAAAAAAAAAAAAAAAAAAAAAAAAAAAAA
>VXBB01015528.1:279473-294170 GCA_013399915.1 Illadopsis cleaveri
AAAAAAAAAAAAAAAAAAAAATTAATCATCCTTTTCTGAAGAAAATCTCAAAAGATTCAAGTTTTGGACAGACCTTTATGGAGATGAGGCTGAACTGTGTTACCCCTTTCTAGCTGACAAAAAGTTTTGCTATTTATTTCCCTTCTTACCAACTGCCATCTAAGTTGTGGAACTACATTTATCAGGCTTGCTTCCCTTTCCTCTGTCCTTTATAACACCCTGGTAGAAGCTAAAAAAGGGCACCACCTTCTACTCACACTCTCCCCCTTTTTCCTCCCAGGATTCAAACTGTCCAGTACAAGGTGGCAAGAACCTCCACTTTGTCATCATGTCTTTTGGAGTGAATCTTTTTTAGACTCAAATGGCAACATACCAATGCCAACAGAACACACAACTTTTTTTACCTCACTCATAGATGGAATTACTTCTGCCTTCCTTCTTCTGAGGTGAATCTCAGAACCTCATAAACCTCTTCAGTTTCCTGTAATCCTATCTATCCAGAAAAGCACCTTTTAGTACCATTCCCTTCTCCCGACGTAGTGCTTCATCCTCCCTGAGACTCACAACCCTCCACCAACCCCTCCCACAGGCTCAGGGCATCCCTAAGTACATACTAAGGCTGAAAGAGTCCTTAGACTTAAAATCTGAGGATACCCTCACTGCTGACAAGCCTCTGCCTCCTCCTCCTACTCCATTCTATTTCTGATCCTTGATAAGAAGAAAAGGAGGCTGCAAGGAAAGCCTGTAAGAGCAACTCACATCAGCAGTGCACCAAATATTGCCTCTGGTCTACCAAATCAGTCTCTGGATGCTCCTCAGGGCCAGCACCATTTAATAAAATCACTCCATGCCCATAGCAAGCAGAGAGCGGCAGCGGCACAGCAGGATGGGGTTCAGTCACTCCTAGTGCCAGAAAGACATGGATGAACCTCAAGCAGCTTAGCCACTCTGCAGGTCACCATGTCCTGCAATCCCAGAGCTACCAGAAGGCCCTGATCCCAACTACAACTTCTTTTAACTTTTGGCTCCTTACCAGATTTTCATTTCTGTCCCAAAATACTCCTGGATTTCTTTTTTTTACCCTTAAAAACACAAGAGCAGGCTTTTTAAAATTCCTATTAACCAAGAACAGAGGGGAAATGACACATCAGGAGTAAAATGGAGCACTCAATTCTCTGGCTTGCTAATTAGGATTTATGTACTGGAAAAATCCAATTCCTGGCACCAGTGAGTTAATAAAGAAATGAAAAAATGTCTGGAAAATTGGAAAAACTGGTATAATTGTCTAAAAAAACTAGCACATCTGGTCATTTCCCCACACATTGTTATTAGCACCACAATTATTTCAGCAGGAGGCAAGCTGGGAAGTAGTAATATATGACCAATGAAGGAAAGCAGTAGCAAGAAAACCTATCATTCAGTCACTAACTCCTGAGAGAAAGCAGACTTGGCTCTAAACAGAAAAGTTTTTAACATGCACCTCTTTAACACACTGATTTATGGTGTTTAAACTGGAGATAATTATTTCCACTAGGGGTATCACAAGTGCAAAATTACTCTATTTTTTCTGAGAAGTCATTTACATTGCTACACGAATTACTAATGTTCGCTACTTACCTGTTTTTTCTAGGGGTAGGGAGGAAAATATGAGGTGCAAAACAAGATAAAACGGATCTCCAGATAGCAATTCATACAGCATGTATGTGTGTGTGAGGAGGATTCACTTACATGCCCCTGAGACTATAATGCTTAGCATAAAGATGTCCCAAACCATACCACTGAATCTGGTAAGTTATTTGTCCTTCTTTCATAACTGTTTTTATGAGGAAAGCAAGAAAAAAATCCCAGGAATAATGCCAGTAACAGTTGTGCTTTGTTGATTCTCCTTTGAGACTTTTGCTTTTATATATTTATTTGCACAGTAATGCTCCATGATATGATCATTTTGACAGTTTAATGGGGTTCTCTTGCTTATTCTTGCTTATTCTCTTGCTTATTCTGAACCATAATCCTTCAGCAACCTATACAGAATAAGCCTCTTGCTAGCAAATTGATTACTAAGACCTTTCTCTTTTAAAAAATACGCATAAAATTATCAGCCATGCTTCAAAAGTAAAGTATGTTAATTTACATTGTAGCTAAATTGAGCAAGATCCAGTAAGGGAGTTAGTCAATTCAGCGCTAGGCACTATAACACCTATCTTTCAGTACCTCAGATCCCACACAAAAATTCAAAAAGGAAATGGAGTCTTGGGCTCTCTATTTAATTCAGAGGAGAAATTCATGCCTCAGAATTTAATCCAAAGCAGCGAACATACCATGCATGGAACTGATGGCAACATATTCAGGAGGTAACTCCCTAGAAATGGCCTAGATGTGTGCTATGCTTTAAATCCCAATCATTCAGGTTAGGAGTTTCATTTACAGAGTCTCTGGAGCCCAGAAGTCTCCACTCATGTTACATATCTATCTCTGTGGGAAAAAAGAAAAACAAAAAAGGGGAAAAAAATACCAACAACAAACAAACAAACAAACGAATCCATGGTTAATGCCTTCCTATTAAAAAGAGGTTAGGAAAGCAGAAGGGCTCCTGTCTGCATATAATCACCCAGTAATTGCCCAGGCAGTAAAGGATCTCATCTCTTCTCAGCTCAAGGGAGCTCAAAATCACATCTCCAAAGAAATGTTCCTACTTGCAAGTATGCTCAATCCCTGAAGCACAGTCAAGAAGCTCTAGGCCCAAAACAGAGATCAAAAACTGAAGCACAAGAGATCAGTAGCTTTACTTGTAAGGAGGCATCCCTTTTCCTGTTCAACCAGGACTTTTTCTTTACTTCATCAAGCAGCAGCTCAATGGAAAATGCACCGTATATCCAGGGAGCAGGGAGAAGAAACACATCTCTGTGTAATCTGAGCCCTTCTTCACTTGCATGCTCAAGTGAACAGTGAAACAATGCAGTGAGTAGTCCACTACTGCCTACCCAGTGGCAAAGCTTCATGGAGTAAGATGAAGAATGCTCTGCCACACAAACCAAGACTAAATGACAACCTAGAGGCCACGTATAACTCATTCAGTGGAAGATGTAGGATTTCATCTTATTAGATAAAAGGGAACTGGAGCATTCTCACTCATTTGGCTCAAGTATCACAATCTTCAGGCTGGGTGAAACCCCTTACGGTGACCTTTACAAATAAGTCAGCAGCTCCTACTCTTTTTTATTTTTTTATTTTGTTTTTTTTGTGAAATGATTTAATCTCCCAGCATGTGAATATCCTGTACAGATTAAGCCCATCTGAAATTCACAAACCTTCCAGCTTTGCCTTTCCCACACTGATAGATCATCTACCTCTTTAATTTAAACTTCTTCTTACATGTCTTCTGACCTTATTCAAACACCAACTAATTTATTCCAAAATATGTTGCTTCAACATGTTTGTTTTTTTATCTCTTGAAACTAGCAAAACATTCTTCCCTGTCCCAAAAAAAAGTGGTCAACAAAACCCATATTCATCTCAACCATGTCAAGATTTCACTGTTAAGAATACCAAAGAGACACAGGGAAAGGGGAGAAAAGCATGAACTTGGACTAATGGGCTTGCTGTGCTTCAACTTGGAATGAAAAAGAGATCTCAGCAAGTCCATACAAAACACATTTATTTGCTGTTTACAGTCACCAGATATTATGCTCCCATCCACACACAGAACTGTTCTACTTTTTTATATTCTATACTAATATATGAAGACATAAGCAGGGGAATACTCTATTGCTAGATCCCTTTCAGGTTAGTATGTGATTTAGATATTGAGATGCTTTGTCTTGTCCATGTTAAGGTGCCAACACTCAGGTTCCTGGGGAATATGTAGACAAGACAGTCCATGACTGTTGATCCCTGGATGATGGTGAGTCACAGCTGGATGGCAGAAATCCTCTGTTATTACTGCTTGTTTCCACCCACCTTGTTTTTAAATCACTGGCTGCCCATAGTGGCAGAGATGCTCAAATTTTCCATGAAGGAGCTCCTCAACTGTAGTTATCTACACCTGGAAATTTCTGACCCCTTGCATCACCAATGACTTTTGGCTCATCAACAGAAACTACCTATGCACTTCAGCCATTTCTAATGTCCAGATGGACAACAAATTCCATGAGAAAAGTAAAGCACAGGGGTCAGCTGGAATGTCTATCATTTCACCATTCAGTTTAATCCATCTGTGATCATAAATCAGTGCCCATGAAATGAAGGAAATTCCAGTTTCAGATGGGGGCAAAAGGGAAGAAAAAGTTCAAGATCTCTTTTGACATTTTTAATTAAAATAGATTTGATTTTTTTTTAATCTTAATAAAGATCATAAAACCATATAGCAGCAGTTGCCTTAACGTCTGCTGTGCTTATAATTAACCTCTGGTCTCAGACATTAGACAGTGAATTCTGGATTCCTGAGGCATTAATTACATGGTAGTTATCCTGTAATTAGTTTGAAATCAGTCTCTTTGAGACACTTGTACTAAAGACCCATGTCATTAGAGAGTATCCATGCAGTTGAATCATCACATTTTATGAGGGATCATTTTGTTGTTTGGCCTCCAGTGGTGACTGTTGCCCATTCAATGTTTGCAGATTCTCATCAGCTCACACTGAAAAACCAGTATCGTCAATAGTCAGAAATGCACTTTTCCCTTCATTACCCCTCCTACCATGCCCACCCTCATCCACAACTGATTATCAGCCAAGATTTCCAAAACTGATCACTGATGTCCTCTTCCCCAGAGGTGCAACTGAAAGTGCAATATTTTATATTCCTGCAAGAATCAGATGCTTCAAAGGGACTAGATACAAGGAATCTAATTTTTTTTTTTAGTCTACTACAATCAAACCAGATTATCTAATGAATATCATTTTAAATCATCAGATTTTCTCTTTTCCTATTAATACATGCAATATATTATAAATAATAACTTGTTTACTTTGTATACTTGGAGTGCCAACAAGTGCTAATAGGGTTGTGTCACACAAAATCAGAATCAAATACCACTTCTCCAACACAAAGGAAGAATAACTTGTGAAGAATTTTACATCTTTGTATCTAGGTGCACTTTGACAAAAAATAGCATAAGTGTTTTCAGGGATACCTCACCTAACAAGGAACTGAAGTGCAAAAGGGTCACCAGGTGTGTTCCATGCAGAGCTGGAAGCAAAAAGAACGGCTCCTCTAAATATTATCCCTTTGCATATGTTTTTCTTTCCCCTTATTTTTCTCCCTTTGTATTAGAAATTCTGCTGTCAATGACTCTCATGATTGACCACATCATATTACAAACTCAAGAGAGTGAAAACTAAACAACTGCTGAAAAATTATTCGTTTCTTTCAAAAGTGAGACTATTCTGAAGTCTTTGTTTCTTCTTTTTGTTTTAAATTACTTTTTATTTTTTCAGCAACTCACACAGGCTTTGATTAAGATTTTCTTTGTTAAAGAATCCACATTTTCACTCCTGCTGTTCTTTTGAGAAAGAAATTAATACCTATCCTCTGAGATATGCAGGAAATCACCAGGAAAACCATAACAGAGCAGATTTGGCATTTCTTAAATTTCTAAATAAAAATCAAACAGCAAAAATATCAACATGTTTTATAGAACATAAAGCAGCAAAGACACATGCCAAAGCTTAAAATAAATTCTTTCAAATCTTCATAAAAGAAAGGGGGGGTAGGGGGAGCATCATTAAGCTGGATTCCATGGAAAGAGAGTTGTGTTTTGGGGTTTTCTTGGTTTGGACTATTTTTTTTAAGAGCTAAAAGAAATTCCAAGGCTTACACTTGCCTTGGAGCCTTAATGCCAATTTTTGTGGTTTTACAACCACAGGTTCTTATTTTTCTTTGTTTTTTCTTTCCCTTTTTTTTTTTTTTTTTTTGAGGGAGAGGGAGGAGTTGTTTGTTTGTTTTTCTAAAGTATTTCTCTCTTTCCCATTGTCATGTATGATACCCACACACCAAATAAGGGAAAACAACACCAAAGGGCATACAGAGAAACTGCCTATTTAAATCAAATGGCATTTTCCCTTCTTCACCAAAGTCTAAAGGCTCTAGCCAGCAGGACTGTTAAAGTGAGAATGACATTTCACCTCTCTTCCCAAACTGTTACTGAAGTCCTACAGGACCTCAACTCCTCCACCAGTTTCTTTTCCAGCCTTTTACAAAGGCATCATTTCCAAGATGGAATTCTACCCAAAATGCATATGAATGTACAAGACAAACAGGATGAGCGTACAAAATAGAGTACTTTTTCATTCCTCCTTTCCCTACACGTGTAATTAGGTTACTGTTACAGGCACTACATCTACTATGAAGGAGAATGTGTAAACTATCATTACCATATGATAGGTTATTTGCCCACTATTGGCTGGCATCAAATAAAACTAAAGAATTTTCTGCATGCACAAGTCTTCTCAGCATCCAACTTAAAAAGGTTTATGAGGGTAGTCAAGGGAAAGCCAGGTTCTGACAATGACGCTGTGAGCTCCTTCATCCACTGTCCTGGGTAGCTTCAATATTTACACATTTTATCTTAAAAAACCTCTGTGAAGAAAGAGCAAAGGTCTGGGGTTTTTTGATTGCTGCAGGCTTCTGCTAATTTGTCATACTGTGGTTAATGTTATGGAAGGGGAAAGAGAATATCCTTTTGTGATTGTGATGCTCATGATTTTGCAATCTCGTTTGAAGTTTTAAATAAATAAAAGCTTCTTAACAGTAGCTTGAAATAAACAGTGACATTGTCCCTGGCCTGTGTACAGTATTTCTCAGTTTAGGTGGTGGGTTTTGGCAAGGGGAGGAAGATGAGAGCAAGATGTTTCCCTCTGCAATTTTTCTTCTTGCACACTGCAAGAAGGTCTAGTCTTACCTGTCAACATCCCCAAGGTTACAGAGATTGCTCCCTTCTATTTCCAGATTATCTCAATGAACCCAAAGTTCTCCCCAGATAAAAGGCAAGACAGAAAACAAAACTTTACAGGTACCCTGCTTCAGTCAAAGGACCTACCCAGACTCGTTACCTGCAATATCTTTGGAGACAAAGGACCTTTAAGGCATCCATCCTTCTCAAAGGCCAGTATAGTGCTGCCTTGGGAAAGCTGACCTGAAACAGACTGGACAGAGCTAGAGAATGAAGTAGGTATTTATTGAAAGGCCTCCAGGATCCACCTTGGGCAGGACAGGGCCTGACCAGGGCTACACCCAGGATGGACTAAGAATGGTCACAAAATGGCTGACCTGTCATGAGGTCTTACATTTTTATAAGTTTTGGTCCATTTGCATATTGGGGTTTAATTGTCCAGTTACAGCTTCAGGTTGTGAGGTCCCATCCTTCTAGTTTCTCCCTTCAGCCCATTGTTGTTTATGCTGTTGGGCTGAAAGTTGTCCTTGGTCCTCAGCAGGAAAAGGATTTGTTTTGTCTCCCTACTCTGTGAAGAGAGCTTACTGGGAGTTAATATGAGGCTCAGAACTACACCTAAGCAGCAGAGAATCTGAAAATATGAAAGCTAAAGCTTAAGGCATCATAGGGACAGTGAATTCCATATCATGTTGTGTGGATTGCCTGTGATTCAGACTTGCTTGAGACAGTCTGCACTGTTCTCACACGCAGCATACCACAAGGCAAAAGCTTAGTTGTTGATGGTTCCTAGTGGCTAAGTTTTGACAACATTAATAAAGCATTTTACAGTTTCTGGAGTTTCTTTCCAAAATATTTGACTATTTTCTGTTTAAATTATAACATTACCACAGAAGCCATTCAGGCCAATTTAACTGATGTTCACTACATCACAAACTGATAAGCCACAGGGGTGCTAGTTTCCCTCTGCATTCTAAGGACTGCTCATGCTTTTCATAGCTAAGTCAAGCAGGGCTCTCAGAAGAACAGTTTAGAAAGAATTAGTTGGTTTAATACTTGTTTAATTCTTAAGCCCATGAAAAATTTATTGCTCTAATATAAACTGAGTAAAAACAAATAAAAGGAGCATTAAATTAAAGGAAATTAAGTTGACAAGTTTGACTAACCTGATCTTTTCTATGACAAGGTGACCCACTTGTAGATGAGGGGAGGCTGTGGATGTTGTCTACCCAGACTTTAGTAAAGCCTTTGACACCATTTCCCATTGGATTGTCATGGAGAAACTGCCCACTTATGGTTTGAACAGTCATGCTCTTTAGTGGGTAATAAACTGACTGTATGGCTAAGCCTGAAGATTTGCAGGGACTGAATTTACATCCAGTGGTGTTCCCTAGGGATCAGTGTTGGTGCCAGTACTGTTTAATAACTTTACCAATGAGGGGACTGAGGGCACCCTCAGTTTGCAGATGACACCAAGCAGGAGCGTGATCTGATAGAGGGCAGGAGGATTTTGCAGAGGGATCTGGACAGGCTGAATTGATGGCCCAGGATCAATGGTGTGATGGTCAACAAGGCCAAGTTCTGGGTCCTCCACAAGGGTGACAACGACCCTGTGCAGTGCTGCAGGCTGGGGACAGAGTGGCTGGAAAATGGCCCAACAGAAAAGGATCTGCAGTTCCTAGTTAACAGAAGCTGAACATGAGCCAGTGTGAGCCCATGTGTCCAAGGAGAATGGCATCTGGGCCTGTACGAGCAACAGTGCAGGACCAATGCAGTAACCATTCCCCATAGTCATCACTGGTGAGGCCACATCTCAAATTCCATGCTCAAATTTGGATTCCTCATTGCAAGAAAGGCATTGAGGAGCTGGAGCATGTCCAGAGAAGGGCAATGGAGTTGGAGAAGGGTCTGGAGCACAAGTCTAATAAGCTGAGGGATGTGAGGTTGTTTAGTGTGGAGAAAAGGAGGTTCAAGAGGGAACTTTCACTGTCTACAACTACCTAAAAGGAGGGTGTAAACAGGTGTGGGATTGGTCTGTTCTCCCAGGTAACAAGATATAGGATGAGAGGATATAGCCTCAAGTTGTACCAGTGGGGGATGAGATTGGATATTAGGAAAAATCTCTTCACAGAAAGGTTTGTCAAGCATTGAAACAGGCAGCTCAGGGAAGTACCAGAGTCACCATCGCTGGAGGTATTTAAAAGACATGTAGGTGTGCTACTTACAGACAACCAGCTTGGCATTGCTGGGTTAACAGCTGGGCTCAATGATCTTAAACTTTTTTCCAACCTAAAAAAAATTATGATTCTATTATAAACCAGAACAAATGCAAAGACGTTGCAAGTCCTGAGGAAAGGGTGGTTTTCTTTTGTATTTTACAGTATTTTTAAAGTTTCTTGAATATAAGCAATGTGTTTTACTCTGCAACATCATAAGCTTTGTTCCACAGTTTGAAAAAACAAATTCTCCTTTTAGCCATTGCTTTTTCCAGACCACAGGAAAATACCAGCAGTGACTTTAATATTCATGTTCCTGAAGAAGCATACATGTTGTTATGATCTCAAGTATGCTACTGCTTGAGAGCTTGATTACACACTTTATGACTGTTTGTGGAAACAGTGACATTTTCCTCTAAAGCTGAGGATTTACTATGAGTGAAAGGGGTTGACTTGCAGTAGCTTACCCAAAACAGAAGTTCATTACCATGGCTATTGAAAGACGACAAATAGACATTTTAGAAAATAAAAATAAGCACCATACTCTTCCCATTTCTCTCTCCCATTATCACTCATTCCCATTTTCTGTAACGTCTGGCCATCTGTATTCAAGTTCCTGTTTAGCCCACCTTCTTCAGAAAACCAATTTCTCAGCTTATCAGTGTTTCTAACTTATATCTCCTATATTTTCTTTCTTCCTCTCAGCATCCTTTGGCCATTGCCTCTCCTCTCAGTATCTCATCTCCACATTTCTTGTTGTATTGCCTTTGGATTTCAGCCTCCTGAATCACTTTGGTTTTAGCATTAGAGAGGTTTTATCCCCAGGTGAGCATTTGTCTGGGTAGGAAAAAACCACTAAACCTGGGCATAAAAACACCTATTATTTACAAAAACACAAAGTTCATCTGCAGGTAGCATTACTATTATAAAGACCAGGAGTTCAGTTCCAAAGCAAGGAGTGAGAAAACTGGGAGTGAAATTTGTCATCTCATAACTTTAAAATGGGGACATTTTTCTGGGTTCCCTGCAGCATAGCCTGATCTTAAGCTTACCTTTGTTAATTTTAGAGCACATATTTTTTGTGAGCTGAAAATTAGTGATCCCCAGTCATGCTAAGGATTACCTAATCCTAATTTTACTCCATTTTTCTTATATTTTGGATACTTACCTACATTTTTGCAAGATTTCTCCTCCTGAAGTTGCAAAAAATCCCACTACCATTTTTTCCCAGATGTTCAGATGCCTGTCTCTCAGAGAAGCCACAACTCTATTGTCAGAGATTTTGTTAGTGTGCTTCCACAGTCCTTTTGAACTTCTTTTTATATATGACCTAAAACCCTAGTGCTGAAGGTAGGCAACATAATACAAGTGCTCTGTGACATATTTATCTATTGTTCCTTTAACAGAAGCTGAGGCAGCAAATGTTCACTGAAGTTTTCTCTAGGCTGATGTCTCCTACAGAACACATGCCCAGAATCAGTGAGGACTGACACTTTGAAAGTTCCTGAAATGCTGTGGCTTATCTAACCTTGCTTCATGATTAGTAACTCTATTTAGGGATGAAGATTCCTTTGTGCTGGGCGCTGTGGTAACATAAGCAAAACGTATGTACACTGTTCCAATGAAATTACATTATGGGCATAGAACAGTTGAGAAATGAATACCAAAGGCAACAACACAGCACCACGTAGTACAACCTGTAAGGAACAATCACTACAGACCTAGTTTTAGCCAAGGTTTCCTTTAGCCATCCCAAAAACTAAAAAGAGTCTTAGAGTGTAGAGTAAAACTACATATTCGTTTAGTAGCTGGTTACGGGAAATTCTTTTCAAGCATTAGGAGCAGTAGAAAGAAAAGCACAAAGGCAATTGCTTGAAATATAAAACTAGAAATGAAGGTTGGCATCAGTTGCAAAGTGGAAGGCCAGCTTGGAGATAACATCTGAAGGTGAAGCTGAAAATACAAAAGACCACAAAACCAAAGCAAAATAGTTCACATTTGTTAGGAGACATCTGGATGATTGTGTATAAAGGAGAATAGCTGATCTTAGATAATTCTATAAAGAAAGGCACGAAGATCTGAAAGTGATGACTTAGAAGAAAGCTTCTGTTGGATATGACTTTCTAGGTCAAAAGCCTGAACAGTAGGAAAGGTGGTGATCAAGTAAGGATGTACAAGAAAAGACTTGGATGAAAAATTTAAAAGCCCAAGTTTGGCCATGGTGGACTTGCACTTGTGGTAATTACACTCAGGAATTTCCAGATGCAAGCTAACGTGTTTGTTATCAGCTCTGGTAGAGTAAAAGAAGCATGTTAATTGCCTGGGGAAAAAAATCAGCAGTTAAATTCAAGCCTGAATAGGTTCTTCTAATTTCAGTCTGTTAGTTTATAAGATTCTTTGGCCTTCATTGTAAAGCATATTACTTGTATTCTGTGACTCTCACCATTTCTACAATCAACTCATGACAATACCAAAAAAAAAAAAAGTCTGCTGAAAAGGATCATCAGTAGATTCAGTAAGAGGGATTTTGCAAATGAGAAGCATGGCATATACTGGCAGAGATCCACTGATTCTAAGGGAAGCCTGCCAATCTGTAACCAAGCATCAGCTTTTTCCTGTTTCCAAATAAATGAAGTGTTTCTGACCCACAGGTTAAGTCTGATATTTGCAGTATTCATAAAAATGGTTGCTATCCTGGCTTTCTCTATGTCTAGATATGTATGGCAAGTCACAGAAATATCTTACAGATGATAAATGGACAGACGAAGGGTATGTGGAAAAACTGGAGAGCTCCAAAGGCTTTCAGTTGTTCCTGTTCTTTTTCCGTCTTCAAAATACTTGTCAGGATGTATGGTAGAAAACAGAAGATGCACCTGGTAATAGGCAAAGATATCGAACCATCTGGGAAAATCTGGCTTGGCTTTTTTTTCCTCTTTAACATGTACAGGTTTAGGGATCAAAAAGGGCTCCATATAAACAGAAGAGAACCATGTATAGTATACACGGTTCTGGTGTTGTTTCTCTCCAAACAGTTGTAAAGCTAGCTTTTCTTGCAGTATTGGCATTTTGAAGATTTCGAAGATTCATAAGGCATTGCCTTATGAATGATCAATAGAACAATGGGGAACAAAATTGAGATATTCTTTTTTACTCATGGTATATTGAACAGAGAATGTGTTTCCCTTCAACTTAAATAACAAGGTCCCCTACTAAAATAATCCAACTGAAGATTAAATTTCTTTTGTCTCTCAAAATTAATGGCCTAGTCCTAAACATATCCAACAGCGGCTTGGAAGAAATAGAGTTGCACTGTACATCTTTGAACCAAACTTGAAAACTGTCAAAAGTATCTATGTAATCAAAAGCATCTACTAAATGATAAGTGTTATAACAGGGTACTTTACAAGAATTTATGAACCGCATGAATCTGCTGCTCCATAATCCTGAATGTTTTACAGCTATCTACATCTGTGCAAAAAGATTGCAAAACGTACAGATAAGACCACTTTGCACTGATGCTGATTACCATACAATATGTAAAGCAGCAAAAAATCAAGTCTTGTGTCTCCCAGTCACCCAATATGGATAACCAGTGATTACTCTGTGACTGTTCTCCCTAAAACTTTAATATATTTTTAAGACTGCTATATGAAAAACACATTCCCCAATGGCATAATACTTTAAAAGATTCAACAAATAAATTAATTTAGCATGTTATGAAAGAATTAAACAATACCAACATATTTTTACTGCTCCCATGAGAACTACTATTTTCTTATAGTCCTGCTCTTTGCCTCTTGCCAAAAGTCAAGATGGCCCCAGAGAAAGCCAGGATAAACTGCTAGTCATTTACGTGAATGGCAATTGCCATTTCTGAGCTTACATCTGGTAGAGGCCACCTTCCTAAAAAGGACAAGACAGGGTGAAATTTCTTCTGACACCAAGTCCTCTGGGAGTTAACTACAAACACATTCACACCTTGTTTTAATACTGTGTTATCAAGCCAAGTATTAATATTTTTAAATATGTATTTCCTTGATAAGATTAAAATTCTTCTGTGATTCCTCTGGCATTTAAAATAATAATAGCAATTTTTTTCAAAAAATGGTATTTAGCTTGTCCTACAATTTTTTATTTGTTTTATTCCACAGAATCATGCAAGCTAATAAAATGTGACTGTACTACTAAACTCATGTGGTGATATGTCACTAAGTTAAAAGAACTGGCACATTTAGGGATAAATTCTTAAATACTTAATCAGAAGTCCTAAGATATACCAGATAACATGATTCATCTTCTTACTGGTATTTTCAGAAATGCCTGTTGGTTTCCATGGTCCATAAAGGAAGTTTTCAATGAGCTGCTCTTGGCCCTTTGCAAACTCCTATAACCTGGGTCCCAGGTCACAGTGCCCCTGCAGAAGAGACCCATTTGTACATAATGCTCTGAGAAAACAGATCTTTAGACATATTGAAATAATTTTTATAAATTCTGAAGCCATCAGAGTAAACAGCAAAATCATCATTAACTTTAACAGGGCCTAGATTTGTCTCTAAAGTCTCTTCACTACTCAATGACTTTGCTGGTTGACCAGAGGTGACTTCTGTGAGGTGGCCACCTTGACTACCATGGTCAGAATGGCCAACACATTAGGCAGCTCACTCACAGGTAAGTGAAATTCTAACATTTTTAATCATATACACTGCTTGAAACAGGCAGAATTGTACTAAAACAGGCAGAAATTAGCTGGATTTGGATTTTGCAACATGTGAGGAAAGGGCCATGAGTCCATAAGGGAAGTATAGTACAACGTGATTCCCCCTGCCTTAGCTACTCAGTGTGTATACATCAACGTAGTGTCACAATAGCATCCCATAAGTATACAGAGAAATGTGAATTACCTCGTGGAAATGCTGGTTGGAAACACATTTGTACTTTGTTCTCTAATTCATTTCAGTTTGTCTGTTGTGTTGTTGAGAAGATAGCCTTGACACAATAGTTAAACTTTTACTCAGTGTGATTCTGGCAAATAAAGGGCCTGATACATTTTCATATTTTTTCTTAACTGGAGACAATGTTAGAGCTACGTTTGTAATATACTTTAGTACAAACTAATCACAGAACCACAGGAAATGTACTGTTCATTGCTCATGGCATCCTGAAACTATGAATACTGAATTTTCTTACTTTGCTTAGAGACAACAGTTGCTTTTGTAGCCCAATACACAATGGTAGAAGGGAGGTAGGAAATGAAAGCATACTGAAAATGTATTACTAATATACTGTGATTTGATACACATGTCCTGTGGCTGTTGTGAACAGCCTAGTAACAAATTTTAACATGATTAATGCCTTTTTAAAGGGATTTTGGCCTTCCATTGACTGAATATGCAATAAGGATCAGAACTAAATGCATGAATAGGAAGCATATCATCACAGAAAGACATGGAAATCTACAATTTGCAAGAAGATGCGTATGATGCAGTAGGAAGCAAAACGAGAATATTTACATTTAGAACAAAAACTACATACTTTGAGCTACGCAATCACTGAAAGACTTTTCTTTCAGAAGTAACTTCTACCTTCACAAAAAA
>VXBB01015529.1:180-35417 GCA_013399915.1 Illadopsis cleaveri
GGAGCCCTAGAACCAGCGCGGAGCCCCACCATGTGTGCGTGCGGGGAAAGGGCAGGGCGCGGGCCGGGGGCGGGAGCGGTACCGTGTGTGTGAGTTGGCAGCGCCCGAGGCAGAGGAGGATCAGGGAGGGCCGGGGCACAGGCCAGGGGGGCCGCCGGGCGCTCTGAGGGGGTGCGGGTGGCGGCCGTGCTGAGCAGCATCTCAAAGGGCCCGTTTTGGTCTTTCTAGCAACCACAGAAGCAGAGACGGAGCAGAGCCTCACCCCCAATGTGATGCTCAACTCGGAGAGCAGCGAGGGATACGTGGTGAAAGTTCGGGGGCTGCCTTGGTCCTGCTCCACCGAGGAGGTGCAGAGGTTCTTCTCCGGTGAGTGAGGCTGTGGGGGAATAAGAGGTAGGGGGAGAGGGGCCGGGCTCTGCTGTCAGTTCTGGGTCCCTACCAGGGGCACTGTAGCAGTGGGAGTGCTGTAATGAGCAGTTGCAGGAGGTATTCAGTAGCCAGTGCAGTTTGTAGTGCAATAAGTGCTTCAGCCAGAACCTGGTATGCAAAGCCACCCACGTTCCTGCTAGCAGGAACTCAACACAAAGGGGCTTAGTCTGAGTTGATGGGATAGCCACGACTGCCTTTGCTGCTTGAACGACCAGGAGAGAGAAGGTTGTATTGTAAAGCAAGTTCAGCCTGAAGCAAGAATTTTGAAGCTAAATCAATTTAGTTCTTGTATTGTCCCAGTAGACTCTTGTTAAGTGTGTGTATTCTTCCCCAATTTATTAGCATTCTGCAGTAATAAATAGTGGTCATAAATACATGCTTTCTGCAGCAACTGGAGCTTTTAAAACTGCTCCAGGAATGTCATGTATTGGACTTGGTTCTGATGTAGTTTGTTACACTGGTTGTTACTATTTCTTATTTCATGCTAATGAGAAAGTTAAGATCAAAAGCAGACAGTATGTCCAACTTGAGGCAGGAAAGCTTTGAAATAGCTAATTTGGAGTTATCCTTAATATTGATTTGTAGGCTTGACTACAGTGGTAATTTTAGTTAGTGTGTCTCTTAGTTAATTGGTTATTTTAAGGTTGTAACAAGATTGCTGCTGGTTTTGTTGTCTTGATATAATTGATACTCAGTACCTTTTTGTTTTTAGAATCTCTGAAACTTTCAAAGTAACACTGTTCCTGTAATAATTAATGTAACTCTGGCCTTCTTGTTTCATTTTCAGATTGCAAAATTCTGAACGGAGCCTTGGGTATCCGTTTCATCTACACCAGGGAGGGCAGACCAAGTGGAGAAGCATTTGCTGAACTTGAGTCAGAGGAGGATGTGAAATTGGCCCTGAAAAAAGACAGAGAAACAATGGGACACAGATATGTTGAAGGTTTGACTCAGTTGGTCTAGTAACTGACTACGCTGTGTTTGTGCTTGATGGGTTTTTGGTTAATTGCTTTTTTTTGTCTATTTAAAATGCATGTGAAAGAGCAAATGGACTTACATATCATTAGTTGACTAGTTTCAAGGCAAATGACTTTTTAAAAACTCTTCCCTACTCCAGGATGCATTAATTCTAAGTGCCTTTTACAGTTTTCAAGTCAAACAACGTTGAAATGGATTGGGTTCTGAAGCATACTGGTCCCAACAGCCCTGATACAGCTAATGATGGTTTTGTACGTCTTAGAGGACTCCCATTTGGCTGTAGTAAAGAAGAAATTGTACAGTTTTTTTCAGGTATGTGGGATAAAAGTAGTAGCTATAGCACTATTGGTTTATGCTAAAAAACCCCAACAAACCAAACAAGCATGGATTGCCCAGTAGTACTTCCAACAGTATTATCATGGGTATTAAAAGTAAATAAACCAATTCTTCACTAGTTTTCTGGGCATGAGGAATCCTTTGGATCACTTCCTAAAGTCCTTGATAATTAAGTAATTTAGGGAATCCCAAAAAGGTACTTGAATTTATACTTGCTGGGACATACTGTTCCAAGTAAGGATTATAGAAAAGTGTCTTGCTTTTCAGATAAAGGTGAACAGTTCATGTGGGATGATATTTACACCCCCAGCCTTGGCTGGTTGGCCCTGGTCAGTGAAGGATGTAGAACTACTGTGTGAGGAGCAGGTTCTCAGTAAGGGCCCATGACCTCTTCCCAACATAGAGCTAGTATTGAATAAAATTCAGAGAAAACCTGCTGAACTCTACCCAAGTACAGATTTACAGATTTGTCCCTTGCTCTTCCTGTGGGGAAAAAAACACCTACCAGACCCTTGATGTTGCCTAGCTCAAAGTTTTTATGGATGAAGAGATAATGTCTTGTTTTGACTAATTTTTACTTTTTTTGCAGCTGTTCTATGTTTTACAAACTGGAATTAGACTATTAAAATGTCTAAGAATGGAATCTGTTGATTAAGATTTCACTTGTTACTATTTCCAAAATACTAGATTGCTAAATGTTTTGCTATAACAAGATATGATTGAGCTTGCTGTTTTCCTTTAAAAGACAGTAGAAATATTTCCAATTTTACAATCTCAGAACTTGTTTTTTGTTTTCTGAATTGGTGATATGAACAAGAGCAATTTCTAAGCATGTGCATTTTTAGCTGTTTTTTTCTTACATAGTGAAGTAATTCAAGCTTTATAAGTTGTTAATTTGTTTAATATACAAAATGTGTCTCTTCTGTTCAGGAACTAATACTTGAAAATTACTTCATGATTTTTTTCTTAATTAAGCACTCCTAAAGATTAAAAAAACAAACAAACCAATGTTTGAACTTCGTATTTGCATAAGACTAATTATTTTACGTGACTTCTAGTAAAATTACTTGTTCTATATAAAGCTGTTTAACTTGCTGTGTTTGAATTAAGTTCTCTTAAAAAGTTCATCTTAAATACTTTCGCAGAATTGACGAGGTTTGTAATAATGTGTGAAGTTCTTAACTCACCCTGCATTAGATGCCTTCTCTGAGGGGCTGTCCCTGACCCTCAGAGCATTTCTGAGCTCTGCAGGGTGGGTTAAGAACCTGAACTGAATGGTATGTGATCATGGAGCTCTTTGTTGATGTGCCTTGTTTTATTCTGGTGTTCTAGAATCAACATACCATTCTCTTAAAAGTGTTTAAATTCTGGTGTTTTTAAAGCTATAAGAAAAAACTCATGACTGGGCTTGTGATGTTAATATTGCCCCCCTACTGGGGTTATTTGTCCTTGGGTTGAAGGGTTGGAAATCGTGCCAAATGGGATAACATTGCCGGTGGACTTCCAGGGGAGGAGTACGGGGGAGGCCTTCGTGCAGTTTGCTTCACAGGAAATAGCTGAAAAGGCTCTAAAGAAACACAAGGAAAGAATAGGGCACAGGTGGGGATGGATGGTTGGTTGGCTCTGTCACTTTTCTTATGGTAAACAATTAAATCCATATTCTCTCTTCTGAAAGTGTTAACACCCAAATCAAAATAGTATTTTGGTGTCTGACTCGGTGATGAGTAAAGGTATTGATTGCTACAGTGTGTGTGGCACAGACTGTTAAATCTACCCAAAAATACAAGATAAAATTGGGCTAAACTAATTTAGCTTTGGAAAATGAATAATGACAGGCATTCAAAACTATAGCTTGGAAATGACAAAGTTGAGAGACTATGGCTTTAACTTCTCAAATAGCACCAATTCTGCCTTTAGCTCTAAAGACATGCACAGTATTCTTACTACCATAAGAAAATGTGATACTTTCTAAACTTGTTTTATAAGTTGAAATGTAACAAATTTACTTACTTGTATTAATCTTCAATGTAATAAGCATAGCTTTCAAGAAATTGTCACAAAGGGTTTTTATTCAATTTTACTTGTGACTATTTTTCATTGAAGCATGCACCTTTTGCCTACGCTGAATCATTGAAGCATAGGCTGGGTTCAGTAGTACATGCGGAGCTTTTTGTGGCATCCTGATGGGTTAAACTCTCGGTGGAGATCGGGTTTTTAACCCTCTGTTTCCGTTGCCTTGAGCAACAGTGCTGAGTTGAGTGGACACTGGTCCCTCCTACATTGTTTGACTAACATTTTAAATTGGGGGGAGGTGGGTGGGGAATCAATATTGCTCCCCCACCCTTAAGGTTGGGATACTGCAAAGTATGAGGAGCACATAAACCCTTCAGTAATTTTAATTTCTTGAAAATACACTGATTTAAATGTAATGTAGTGCTAATAATAGAATGTCATTGCCTACATAACGTAAGGATACCTGGCTTAAAATTACTGCCAGTGTCAAGGCTATGACTAAACAGTTTGTTGTAATGTGAAGTTGTGAGGTGTTTGTGGAAGGAATCAAAGACTGACTTCTCCCTGTGCAAACACTCGTAGGTACATTGAGATCTTCAAGAGTAGCCGAGCAGAGGTGCGCACTCACTATGACCCTCCCCGCAAGCTGTTGGCCATGCAGAGACCTGGTCCGTACGACAGGCCCGGCCTGACGCGCGGATACAACAGCCTGGGTAGAGGAAGTAGCTTGGAGAGAATGAGGCGTGGAGCCTACGGAGGAGGTAAGTGCACGGAGGCCCAGGGAGCTGCTCCTTTGAAAAGCAGCAACTCTTGGACCTGGTAGTGTCTCCCCAGCTGTGTATGTGTCCTTGGCCTTAATTCTTGTAGCAGAAATGAAATGTTGTAGTAGTCGTTGTTTGCAGTGTGTGCTGTGTATTTGGATCTTTCTGTAGTCGAAATGAAAGTTTATTTGGATCTTTGTGTAGTTGAAATGAACATGTCCAATCTGTTTCTAGGTTATGGAGGTTATGATGACTACAATGGGTATAATGATGGCTATGGGTTTGGTTCTGATAGATTTGGAAGAGGTAAGGATCTCTAATAGGAACAGTAACTGAACTTACGACATGTCCCAAAAGAAACTAAAATACATCTGAAAGACCTAGAATGGACTCTTTTCTCCGCAGGGATGTCGGACCACAGGTACGGCGACGGATCGTCCACCTTCCAGAGCACGACCGGCCACTGCGTCCACATGCGAGGTCTGCCCTACAGAGCCACGGAGAACGACATCTACAACGTGAGTGTCACGTGCTGCTCCCCAGTGCATGGCTGCAGGTCCTGGGGTCCTTGTGGAACATGCCAGCTGCACTGCAGCTGGAGTGTTCCTCTGGAGAAGGTGGCTTATTGTAAACCCAAACTGTTGCATTGGTGCGTTTTAATCTGTGTGACTGTTCCATGTGTAGTTCTTCTCACCTCTGAACCCTGTAAGAGTACACATTGAAATTGGACCAGATGGCAGAGTAACCGGAGAGGCAGATGTTGAATTTGCTACTCATGAGGATGCAGTGGCTGCTATGTCCAAAGACAAAGCAAATATGCGTAAGTCTGACTGCTCAGAAGAGATGAAGCTGACAACACTGCAGTGTAGTGCATCTGCTGCAAATGGAATGCCAAAGATTTCACTGCAGCTTCACTTGCAGTGAGACAAGCTGCATGGGTTTGGTGTGAAATGCTCTCATGGGAAAACTTTCTTCTTCCAGAACACAGATATGTAGAACTCTTCCTGAATTCTACAGCAGGAGGAACTGGTGGTGCCTATGGTAGTCAGATGATGGGAGCAATGGGTATGTAACAGTCTCACTGCACTTCCAAACAACCGTTTGCTATTGAAGGAAGCTGGCTTGTTTTGTACAGCTCCTGCTTATTGTGTACCTGGCATCAGAACTCAAATTCAACATTCTGTCTTAATTACACAGTCAAGGAGTCGGAAGGGGTAGTCCAAGATTGGAACACTAGCACGTTGCCAGGTATATAAACCTTTTTAGAATATATTTGAGCTTTAATAGGTTGAACAAACTTGTGGTGTTGAGTGTGGTGTGCCTGGTGGGATGAATGGCTTCTTTGAGAGTATGGTAGTGCAAAACTGGGGAGATTCCTGTCCTTTTTATTCTCCTTCCCCTTCCCTGTTGGGGATACCAGAACATAGTTTGGTGTTGGAGGATGTATCTGTGGCACGTGACCTGCCATTCAAGCTGAGTCTTGGTGGTGAGAGAGAGATACTTGGAATTGGGAGAAATTGTCTGAATTGCTCTGGCAAACCCCAAAATTGTTTAAAAATCTAAAATGTGTGTTTGCAGCACAAGTCTTAAATGCCTGTTGCAGTTGTGCCTCTAAGACAGATACCACCCTCCTGACACCCAGCTGGGCTGGTTTCGGAGATGAAGGTGGGGTTGGTTTCTGTGAGGGCTCCTTTCTGGAGGGTGCTGGGGTGGGGGTGTGTGGTTACACTGCTGTTTTTATAGTATTTGATTACAAAATGTTTGTAGAGTTGTAATGCTGATACTGAAACTAGGGTAGTGCAGGCAAGTGATGAGGTGAAGAGCAATTGTTTGTTTAAATGGAGATATCTGTGTCTGAGCCACAGCATTGCTGTGATGGACAACCACTCTGGAGCAGCAATAAGTCTGTCAGGGCCATGTGCATAATGACTGACTCCAGTTAATGAGCTGCTGTGCTTCTGGAAAGGCAGCACTCCTGTGTGAAGTTCCTTAAAGTCAAGTTTAAGTCTTTTGGGGTGTGTTACAGTGCAGATCAGTCCTGTTTAGTATAGTCCACAGAAATTGTAAAAGTAACTTCTAAAGTTCTTGTTGCTGCTTGATTGCAGGGATGTCTTTAGAAACCCCATCACTTTCCTTGAGCATGTTAAACTTCCCTTGGTGTGAGCAAGGTAGTGCCAGAGTGCAGGGGCTGTTGGTTGGGTTGAGGGTTGGGTTTGTTGATGATGAGCAGATCTTGACCGGCAAGGTCTTAATGTTTTTACCCTTGACTTGAAGGGAGCCAATCCAGTTATGGTGCTCCAGGCAACCAGCAGCTGAGTGGGGGCTATGGAGGAGGATATGGAGGACAAAGCAGCATGAGTGGCTATGGTAAGAGCATTTCTTTGCTGATTTCCCTTGGGCCAGGTGCATCTGGCTTAACACACCCTTCACTGGTGTTGAAGGGTTGTGTTATAACCTGGGCAGCACAGGCTCTGAAAGTTAAAGATGTGGCTACTGTGAATGTTGGGGAATTGGGGAGGGAAATCAATTCAAAGCTGCAATGGGGAGCTGAGGGGGGAAATGTGGAAAACTATTCTAAAAGGGGCAGGAAATGCCAGTCTCAGACTTGCATTGCTCTGATCACTTCTTTTCTTAATCTGAAAGCTGGAGACCAGCTTTGTTTAAACACAGTACACATGGGGGAGGGGGTCATGGGAGGCTGGGTCCTCCCTGTTCCCCCAGAGCAGTGGTAAAGCTCTGGCTTGGGAAGGGGGTGATGCAGAGCTCGTGCTGTCGTTGAACATCCGATAACTGACTTTGGGTACGGAGCTGTAAACTGACACTTTGCAGCGTTGGGCACGGTAGACGGTATTTACGAGGTGGCCCAGCAAGGACAGGCGTTGGGGCAAGGATGCTTCGAGTCGGCCTGAGGCAGCTGTGAACCTGCTGTCGGTTTCCCCCTCAGACCCCGGGAGCCAGGGCGCCATGAACAGCAGCTACTACAGCAGTGGGAACCGCGCATCCATGGGAGTGAACGGCATGGGCGGCATGTCCAACATGTCCAACATGAGTGGTGGCTGGGGAATGTAACCAATCGCTGACTTTTGGTCACATCTTTTTTAAAAAACAAAAAAACAAAAAACTAAGTTTAACAGTTTTGCAATACGAGCTTGTGATTTATGCTTTACTGTAAGTGAATTCAGGATTGTTTTAAAACCTTTCAGGTTCAGTATTTTTGAACATACAGAAATGAACATTCATCTAGGATGTAATAACCAAGTAAAGACTATAACTGTTAAACAATTTGGAGCGTTTCTCAAGTTAGTTTTGTTGTAGGAGTGTATTTAAGCAGTAAGCGTATTTAGGTTAAAGCTGTTTGAATTATGTTAAATGTTGCTCTTATACCATATTACATCCAACACTGTTTTGAATACATGTTGAAAGAGACATGCTTTTTTGTAAAGAACAATATAGGAGCTGTGTCTGAAAATCAAAGTGAACATTTGGCATGTTAGTTCTAGTTTATTTCTTTTAATATCCTGTAAGGCATGTTAAAGCTTTTTTTTTTTAAGTTAATGGGGGAAACATGTTGAGACGCAATATGGCTACTTTAGGATTTTGGTCTTGGTGTTCGTATAAAATTCTGAGGCCTTGATTTAATCTTTCATTGTATTGTGATTTCCTTTTTAGGTGTATTGCGCTAAGTGAAACTTGTTAAATAAATCTTCCTTTTAAAAACTGGAACTCACTCCTTCTTGACCTCCAGCTTCTTGTAACCACACTTGCACCCATATCCTCTGTGACTGTTGTGCTCTTGCAGTGCAGCTGCCGGCAGTGACTCCTCACAGAGCACTGTCCCATAGAGTGACAACTGGGGGGGAGCAAAGGAAACACCCCTGCTGCTGGGGGTGCCCAGCGGGTGTTGGTTCAAAAGCACTGCCTGGCTGTGCCCTGAGCGGGCGGTCTGGGCCCTAAAACTGCTGGGGGGGGTGAGGTGATTCGTTCTTTCCTGTAGGCATGGGTAGACTCAGCGGCTTACTGCAACCATGTTTCAATAAATGCAACTTGTCAAACAGCCTGCCTACAGATGTGGTTTTGTAAGCAACATAGTTACAGCTTTTTCAGCACAGCAACTTCCCTTGAAATAACATGGAATCTGCTTCTATGCAGTGGTCATAGTATTTTATTTTGCCCTTGGTAATGAACCATTTGTCCTGAAGGGTAAAGAACCTGAGGCCCCTTTTTACAATGACAAAAGTGCCCTCCTCTTGTGTAGCAGAGGAGCTGTAAGGGTGATTCTGAGCACTGGGTACTGCAGCCATGGCTGACTGCCATGAGAACAACCTGCTTCCAGAATGCTGACTGAGCCCAGCTCAGTGGACTTGTGGCCCTGCTGTGCCTCTGTCAGAGCTGGGGCAGAGTGGGGATCCTCCCAGGGTTTGCACTGTGGAAGAAGCTCACCTGGTCAAAGAGCTGCTCTGGAAGCTGGAACACCCATGGGTAGTGTGGGTGCTGCTGGTGAGGTGACAGCCCTGTGGACTGACACAGGAACACAAACTGCCTTGGGATTCCTGGTGCAGCCGAGCCCAGGCCTGGCCCAACAGGGACCAGGTGCTGCTGGGGCAGCAGCTGCTCTCCTCTGTCCCAGGGGTGGACACTGAGCTGGAGTCACTGCCCTTTTTATTCTGGGAAAGGGTGAAAGCAGTTCCAGCTGCAGAACAGTGGCTTCATTTGGCACCTTCCAGGGAATACCACAGTGTTGGTCAGGTATTCCAGACACATTCTGGTACTTTCAGCTTAGACCCTGGATATGCATGGCTGAACAAGAATGTTCTCTTCTAGGATCTGTGACTGACAAGTGTCAAAAATTAGAACTTTGCTTGCTTTCAGTTTTTGCAAAAGACTTTATTGTGTAACTACTGTACTGTGGTCACAGCGACTTCCAGAACAAGTATAATGTGCAGGTTTTGACTCTGCAGTGAACTGAAGGCACATTCATTGACACTCCTTATAAAGCTTTCTACAGACAATTCAGAAATTGACCTTTTCCTCTCTGACTCAGAGCAAATACAAAACTGTACACGAGCCCAGGGAACACACAGGAGCACCTACAGTGAAGGTAAAGAAATTAAGTTCATGTACAGGGAGACAATGATGTCTACAAGGATCAAATAAATGTAGAAATGCCATATACAAATTTTAATACAAATATCTATAAAAATCAGAAAAATGAATCTTAAGTTTCAAATAGAACTTTGGGGGAAATTACAGTTTATATATAACTTCTTAATTATTTCAGTTGGAGACGCATTAGCTTGCACAATCCCTACAAATTTACACTGCCCTTACAGTGGAAATTATCAGACCAGCCAGTCCAGTCTGCTGCACAGAAGACACCTGCAATTCAGAATTAAAAAAATAATGGCTACTTTCCAATGTTAAAGTGGCTCAGTCAAGGGTGGGAGAGCCTTAGGAGGAGTTAGAGGAGCACTGCTGGAGCAGTAATGTGTGACAATTATCACAGACACGGACGGGTTTTGGGTACGATGGCAGCGCGAGTTCATTACTGGAACAAGTGCTGCAGAAGATGTCCCCGCAGTTCCTGCAGTGATGCTACAAAAACAGAGTCAGAATGAGCACAGCTGCCTAAAAACAGCATCGGGAAGAGAGAAATCAGGCCTTGGGAACTGTGCCGGAGACCGCCAAGTCCCTCCACTTCCTACCAAGCCCAGCCCTCCCAGCAGCACTTCCTCCTGCGCAGGGCCGAGCACAGGGCGCGATCCCTCCGCGGCCAGGAGCTGCACCCGCCCCGGCTCAGGGATAGCCAGGAACAGGAACAGGAGTGGGCGCGGGCCCGGCCGTGGAGGGAGCGCGGCTGCTCTCCGCTGGGATCGGCTGCGCCGGGATCGGCTGCGCCGGGATCGGCTGCGCTGGCCCGCCCGGCCCGGCTCCCTGCGGCTGCCGGCTCCCCGCGCTGTCCCACACCGCACATCTGCTCAGCCGGGAAGGGAGCCTGAACACAGGCACAGCAGCTCCCCACAGAGAGAAGCGAAACAGGGGGCAGTACTAGTTTTTGGGTGGTAAATGCCATATTATTCCCTATATATTTCATGCCAACAAGGTTCAGAATTGAACAGGTTCCCTCTTCACCAGCAAGGGTATGCAACAGCACCACTTTTGTTTTCCATGGATTATTTAAAAATAATCTCCTGAACATTACCTTTCTTCTTGAGATGGAGAATTCCTTTCTACATTGCTTGCAGTGGGTTGCTTCATCATCCTTCAGCCATGTATGACCCTGGAAAATTGGAATGAAGACCATGCTGGAGATACAAATAAACTTACAGGCACTTTAGCAATGTTGTTGGTATTTTTCAAAAGCCACCTTTTAAAGCAGAATAACCAGGGTGAAATTCAAGTATGTTAAATGAAATTCATATGCTTAGTCAAAATATCCACAAGAGAGTACCTTTAGTGCTTTATTTACTTCTTTAATGTCTTCCATCTTCAGCTTTGATCTGGAAAAAAAAAATATACCCTGCATGACTTTTTATTTAGTTGTGTTTGGTTTTCCCTGCCATTCCACTGTCAAGCTACTGGACCCAAACTCCAATTCTTCAGTGAGCTCCCTGTTACCCCTCTGAACCACTCACTATCACTGGGAAACTTTGTCAACTCAGGGTTTGCCTCTTTTCAGTATAAACAGAAGAACGTAGGAAAAGCACAGTTCCACTACAAGAACTAAACATTTCCTTTAATGTTTCCTCGCAGCCAGCTCACTCTGACAAGATCCTCCCTCACTTTCATTTCATGGCTCTTTACTTTCTCATACATAGTAATTGCCTCCTAAAATTCTCACATCAATTGATTTTTATAAGTAAATGAGGTTTAAAATTCTTGGTATTAGTCTGATACTCCAGCTTCTGTCATTTACAGTTCTGTTCCCTAGAACTTACTGGCTGAGATGAAGTCCCATTTCTTGAAGAGCTTGCTCCTGTTCCTCACGGACCTTCTTCAGCTCCTGCTTCTCATCTTGCAGTTTTCTTAGTTCCTATAAAATCAAGCACAAACTCAAGTTTTTTGTGCACTGTTTGACCTACAACCTCAATCAGTCTACCCAAACTACCCAAGCAGCTCACAAGAATCAGCTCCTTTGCAAATCCCCCTATTTCTAAGGCTTGATTTTTCAAATTACATGGGGGAACTACCCACAGGTTCTGTACAAACAATGGAATAATTTAACTGTATTTACCAAGAAAAGGAAGATTTTCAGGCTTTGAACATCCTTCAACATAGCTAGAACATGGCAGTCCTGTGCCAACACAGGAACACACAGACAGATAAAGGTGCACAATTGTGTTCGCAGAAACTGCCCCATATGTGACAGCAAATCCTCTTCAGGTTAACAAGAATGTTCATACTTAAAAAATAAATCACATTCAGTTGTTCTGAATGCTTGAAACTGTGCATACCTTTTTCAATCCTTCCATCTGTTGCAATTCTGTTTTAAGCAGAGCAGTTGCATCCTTCTCTTGGTGCAGTTCTTTTTGCAAAGTTTGTCTCTGTTCCTTTTCGGATTTTAACTCCTTTTCCAGAGTTGAGCTATTTAAAAATAATTCATTCTAAAAAAACCCTATAGCAGCAGGATATCCTATAGCACTTAAGGATAGCAACAGTGTGAGAAGTAGAAATCTTGTCCAAAAGAGGGAAAAAACTAGAGTGGTGTTCTGGGAAAGGAAAGAACAGGCAGCAGACGTCAAAAATGTTAACACGGTTAACATTTATCATATGTTAACATTTTCAGGTCACAGAAAACAAACAGCAGTGAAGGGCTAGAAGAAAAACAACAAACCAAAAGACCCCCAAAGAAACCAATCCCCATGAGGAAATATTTCACTACCTGTGTTTAACCTGTTGTGTTTAAATGGGACACCCTACCCTGATGTCTAAACAGTGAAAGAAGCTGTTTCTATTGGTAGTAGAAATCTTTAGAGGATTAACATTCCCTAAGAACACACCCACAAGTCCCTTCAAAAATGCCAGTCCCTTTGGATGACAGTCACTTCTATGCTCAGCCTACAAGCATGACCATACCTATCTTCTGATTTATTAAAAAAGCAATTGAAAGCTTCATTGCTAGTTGGAATGAGTAGATTTTTGCTGGCACTCCATGCTCTAAAAAAGACGTTCTGGAAAAAACATGTCAAAAGCCTCATGCTAACTGTGCATTGTACAAAAGTACTGTGCTTCCCTGGGTCTGTCAGTGCTGAAGCCAACAGAATTTCAAACTCACGCCCTCCTTAGACCTGAGCATAAAAGGAGTAGAAAACACTTCTTAAAGAAATGGCAAAGGGAAGGAAAACACCTGCTCAGATTAAATACCATTTGCTGTCCAGCTGGGCCATCTGCTGCCGACACGAGTCGAGCCTCCCAGCCAGCTCCTGCTTCATCTTATTGCACCGTTCCTCTGCCGCCTGCCTGGCCTTCTCTGCCTGCTGCAGCCTGCACGGGGAGGAACACACACATTTGTTCCCAATTCACTCCTGCCCTGCACCCTCTCACCCTCTTCTTTTAGAGTTACCACAGGGATCTTTATAAAAGCTTGAACTGAAAATGCTAGTGGAGAAAAAAAATTACTTTCAAAAGCAGTTGTTTCTGAAAAAAACTCAAAAGCAAAGACACAGCTGTTCTTAAAGTGAAGTTAACATGTTTTCCAACAGCCTGCTTATGGAAAGAGCTATAGTTTTCCAGTGGGTCAGTTATGGGCATGTTTGCCTGGGAAGCAAGAACAGCAAGAACAGAGGGAGGAAGAGGAGAAAGTAAAAAAGTTCATGCTGGCACACAGGCCCAAATGTCTATGGGGCATATGGAAAGTCATCCTGTAGAGGTTTATATTGGAAACTTTCTACTGACTTCAGTATTTACTTTCTGATCTTGCAATTATTACCTCTCTTCCATTTGTTTCATAGAGGACATCATCTCATTTGTTTTTCCTTCAAAAGAGGATATTGCTTCTGTTTTCTGTTGTAATGAACACTCTGCATTCTGTAGGAAATAGTGAACAGTGTTTAAAGTCTGCCACCAGATAAAGAATGTTCAGCCTGCTAAAGGCCATGCCTGGATCTGACTGGAATGTGCAAACAAAATGCTGATAATGCCAGAGCAGACATTGCTCCAATTGTTTTGTTATGACCTCAAAAAAAAAACCCAAACCACCTTAACTAAGTTTTGACCTATGAGATCAGCTACAAGTCAAAAATGTTCTCTTCAGAAAAAGCCTGAAGAAATAAAACCAGATTAAATTGACAGGATAAGAATACCAATGACGATTTGAATGTAACAACTGTACTCAGTGGGCACGGAACCAGGAAGTAAAAAAAAACCAACCCATATAAATACCGCTTTCAAAAGCAAAGGCACATCTCAGCACTGGGGTTTCACTGACTTGCAAGTGTCTGGGAAGGAGGCAAAGACCTGGTTAAAGCGTTAACAGGCATCAAGAAATAGGACATCAAATTGAGAGAAATCCCCTCTGGATTTCTGGCACCAGGTGTGGAAAAGGAAGGCTCGCTGAACTCTTACTTCATGCATGGAGAGGCTAGTTAAACTTTTGTTTCACTAATGGAAACAAGCTCTGTGTATTTTGTGTGAGCACTGCTACACCACGGCTTCCTTGTAGAAATGCCTGTCATACAGTTCTGCTCAACTGAAAAAAACCACAACCCACCCAAACAAGAGAAACCCCACAAAACCATCCCCAGCCCCCTGTACATACCTGGGATTTGTGAAACATCTGCAAGTTAATGGCCTTCACTTCTTCTAACTGTTGACGAAGGGCAACTAAAGTGTCTTGTTTTTCATGAGTATCTTTTTCCAAAAGTTTCATGGCAATTTCCATTTCTGTTTTCATTCCAATTTGTAGCTCCAACTCTTTCTCTAGTTCCTTACAAAGAGATTTCCTAGTTACTGCTACGTAGCCATAGGTCAGGAATAAAATCCAGATAACCTCATACACAAACTGTGTCTCTGCTATAATAATGCCAGTGGTTTCTTAAAAAGAGACTTTTATTTCCAACATTCCAAAAACCCCAATTCCCAGTACCTTACAGTCATTGTTAATGGCCAATGCCCAGCATCTTGCTTGCAATTGCTCTATGAATTCTGAACAGGTGCAAAAGGTGCACAGCTGTCATTTGTATTTGTAATGTTACAGTAGGCTGAACCCAGTGTCTTTCACTTCACTTTCTATAGTTGTTTCCTTACCAGCCTGATTTTTTTTTCTTCTTTCAACTGCTTCCAAACATCACTGTACATTTCATCGAGACCCTGGCGTGACTGCTTATAAGTATCCAATTCCACTTTTGTATCCTCTTTTGTTACCTACGAGAAACATCAGCTACATAAGATCACAAAGTATTTAATGTATCCCTCTAATTCTTGTGTGTAACACAATATTTCAATATGCTATTTCAAGTAAAATCCTACTGTTTTACAATCAATGACCTGGCAAACATTATAAAGCTGAAATTTCAGTGATGAAATTACTGTAGTAATTTCAGTAAATTTCAGTAATGATAAAAATACTTTATTCCTTTATACTTTTTACTTTAATACCTCTAATACTTGGAATTCGTTCTTCATTCTGCAAGTGTATTTTTGGGTGCATAGTAAAGAACAGCAAAATCTAATGCCTGAGCATACAACACCCAAACCCAGTCACCTGCATAGCAATATGTTCAACTGTGCTGAGCATTCCAGTGCACAGCAGGCTTGGGAGAACTCACTACAGCTGATCAAAAGGTATCACTTATTTTAAGGACCCTCATCACCTCTAAAAAGGTGTCCCACCTCTACACTTTTTTCACTCCGTTCACGAATTAATTCATTCTGTTGTTTCAGCTGCTGCTGCTCTTCCTGCAGGGATCCAATCCGGTCGGTAGCTGCCGCAAGCTGTATGAAGAGAACAGATCTATATTTAATCACTGTGCAATCATGCAGCATCTGGAGCAATTCTTAAGTCAGTAGCTCAGTCTCTGCAGCAGCTGTGCTGCTCACTTCCCCTTTTGCTCTCCACAGGAGCTGCCTGACCCTTCTGCAGCCGTACCCACTGTCAGCCGAAATTAATGTACTCACCAACATTTGTTCACCAACTTCTGCTTCACATCCTCATCAATTATTTTTAAATATTAACTGAGCAAAGAAAGGCACCATAGTGAAAAAGGCTAAAATCCACCCTGGATCTGTGTCATGAACTAGAAGTCACACCAACCCATGCCAACACATGCCAGTCCATTCAGTCCCCATGGCTCACCAGTATCTACTCAAATATTTTAGGTGTAAGGTACAGTCTCAGGGAGTTTTGTCTCTGATGGAAAAGTGCTGTGAAAAATACTTAACAGACCAGATACAAACCTCTTCCTGGAGTTTTGAATTGGTCTTTTCTAAACAGTCTATTTTGTTCTGAAGATCTGCAACTGTGCAACTGCAGCAAGGAAGAGAGATGCATAAAAACAATAATTGAAGTGTCAATGTTCACTCCTATCCTCAACAGTATTTTTACCATCTTGCATTTGTTAACAATGAAGTACTTTGGTGAGCTGGGGAAAAACTCAGAGGAGGAAAAACTGCCCCTCTCAAACACTGAGAAGACCATGTCCTTCTGCTGGCAGCCCTGTTGTGGCTTAGCTTTCACAGTCGTAACACCTCTCCTGCTCAAGAGGGTAAGGGAGGCCTGCTCCTCCCACTGAGCAACCTATGGGGGAAGAGTAGAGACTCTTCCTCTAAGGAATGAATTTCCAGACGCACTTGTGATAGTTTTTCTTGAAAAATATAGTTCCAAAATGTTCTGCTAATCACTCTCAAAAAAGTAAACTATTACACACACTTGCTTTCTACTTTGCATATACCTGCAGAAGAGTAGGACTACAAAACAAAACTAAGATTTTTTTTGGAAATAATCAGAAAAGGCATTTTAATATCAAACAAAAATCTAAAAGACTGGCAGCAGAGACATTCAAAGCCATGCTGGAAAAGCTAAACAGGACAAGTGTTTGTATTTGAGAATAGACGCAAATCCCACCTTAGATGTCGGTTCAGTTCTTCCACATAATGCTTCTGGTCAAGGACAGCTGTAATCCCTCCATCTCTAGATGTAAAAGCAAGAATTTGTTGATTGAGAAGAAACTCCTTCATTCTAAAGTGCTATTCTGTACTAGGGCTTTAAGCATAGACCTGCAAACAGAGCTAAAATCTTTTATCCTTTCCTTATAAAAATACTTGTGCCTGAGCTGGATCAGAAGCACCAGGGAGGTGAAGCAGCTGCTTGGCTGCTTCTCAGCAGCTCCACAGTGAAGTGCTCTGAAGTGACAGAAGCACATAAAATATGAAGATGCCTTCATTTGCTAAAGGTCTTAGAAGACCTGATCTGTGCTGCTAGCTGCAGACTCAAATCTAATATTTCACTTTAAATTACATTTTTTACTGATCTCTCCCTCAAAGACAGCTACTTAGTTGAGTGGGTTTCTGAAACTGTGCTTAGAAACAAAGCAGTGAGTTGGCAATGGGTGACTTGGGAAATCATCTCTTCTAAAACCAAATAAAACCACAATCTAATATTTTATGTACTTTTAATATGGTCTCAGGTCAAGACTCAAGCTCTCCAAATTGTTGTTAAAACTACCACAAATTCAGCCTCTGAAAGATGTTACTTTTGTTTAGGTAACAAAAACTGGTTTGGGTTCTCCTTTTAGGATGATTAATAGTTTGAGATCTCCAGCACTCCCATCCTCCCACAGACTGTCTGACAGGTTTGCTCTACAAAAACTATAATGATTTAGAATTATTAATTCACCATACATACTGTTTGCCATCACTGTCCTGTGTTTCCTTAAGATACAGCGAAAAATCAATCACTCCAACCTGAAAAATATATTTAAGATATTAACACACCTTCACAGTGCAATTATGTGTAGAAGCAGGCATTACTGTATATTTGAAAAATGATAAAAAAGTGAAGTTTAGATTTAGAGAGACAAATAATAGCTACATTCTTCCTAGCTGATGCAAACATGCAAGCTAGCATTTGTCATAAAAGCATCAAAGTAACCATATTATGTGTGACCAGTTTCCTCAGTTATTAGTTTTGACAGTATTTCCATAAACTGCTATTTATGAACTTTCTTTTAATTCACTGAGGGAAAGACAACAAGCTTCAACACAGGCCATGTTGGAAAGAAATCTGGACCCATCTCGATGAAGTATTTATAGATGTACTTAATTCTACTAGAATCTTATACCAACTGATCCTATTTAAGCTTTAATCTTCACCTGGGAATCCAAGTCTTCTCCTTTCAAGCAGAGGTTTGCATCAATAACATTCAGTCCAACCAGCAGACCCACAATAACTGCTCCTTCCTCCTCCATCATCAATGCATCAGGTTCATAAAATTCACTGGAACAAACAGTATAAGGCATCACTGCACGTCAAACAATTATAATGGCACTTCCATCACTGAAATCATAGAAACCATAATGCAGCCTTCACAAAACTCAGCTGAGTTCTCACTAATTTATTGCAGAAAGCAGAAGATTTAGAACTCTCTCAGGAAATACTCTGCAAGTTCCTTTGTATATTCACTGCAAAAACAGTTAACCACTTGCTCCTCTGCAGGCTGCAAGAACAAGCTTAAACTGGTCAATTAATGACTCTCCCTGGAGCCACAGGAGGTGTTAATGATTGAGGAATATTGAGGAATACAGGTCTGTGCTGTTACCTTAACAGATGCTTATGGTCCAGGAGTACTTTGAGATAATCTGCCAGTTTCTTTTGCATGAGTGCTAGATAAAGCCAAGCCCTCCCTCTGCCCACAGCAGTCCTAAAAAGAAAAGTTGCATGTTTTGGTAAAACTAAGGTGTTTTATAAATTAGATTTGTGCAATTCAAAACTCTCAGTTTACAAAGTAAGGGGAAGGACATTACTTACTAAAAAACAACAACAAATCTCTGGGGAAATGAACTGTTGTCTACAGAACACAAGAACATTGAAGTACATTTCATTCTTCAGGGAAAGTATATTGTAAAGTCTTCTTAATTTGAAAACCCATACATATTGTCAACTACCACCATAAACAACCATTAATATATACCAGTATTAAAATCAAGTCTATTTCAATCACCCTGAATTACTCAAACCAAATGCTATCAGCGCACGCACAAAATGACATAAAATCATAAAAGTGGGGGAAAGAAGAGGAAGAAAATACCAGTGAAGACTTTAGTTATTTTTAGCAAGGTTATAAAAGTTTCCAAATGCTGTTTTCAATCTGACAGCATTGTTTGAGTCAGAAACTCTGAATATTTTGAGACAGCGTCCTTATCTGCTGGAGAAGTCAATGCCTCCTACACACCCTATTTTTCTTCTTCGGTAACAAGAGCTTGTTAAGGAAGCCAAGACACTATGTGAAGGATTCCTTTTCCCAGCAGTATGAGCAAAATGCATCATCCCCAACAATTAACTTACTTCAACTCTGGCAGATTTTTAACACTAGTTGCTATATCTGATGCTTCGGGACAAAGTTTTTCCACTAGTTCCAAAGGACCAAAAAACGATTTGTTCTGTCCAATAAAAGTCTTCTTCACTAAAGGGAGCATACAGAGAGATTTGTGAGGAAAAGTGATAGGCTTCCAACTCCAGAATTTTAGACAAATTTTACTTTGTTACTTTGTCTTACCAGCTTATAACATGTCTGTGGAAAGGGGGTATTAAAAAATACCCTGACAGTTTAGGAGGCACAAAATACAGGGTATACAAGGGAAACCACATATCTGTAATACTGACTAGCATTGTATGTTTGTAGAATTAATAATATCATTCAGAAGTCAAGCTGGAGCCACAGCAGGGCATGACAGAGACTCCTTGACCTGTCTCTCCTCAGCCTGGCAGCCAGTGCCCACCTTTGAGTCCATGCTTGAGGCAATGCTCCAGCACCACGAAGAACTGCTGCAGCGGAGGGAAATCAGAGTCCAGGGTCCGGCCCAGGCTCAGGGCTGACTGGATGAGGGTTTTGATGCTGAGCTTCATCATGTTCATGAGGTTGGCACGTTCCTCCATGGCGTGACACCGTGTACCTGGGGGTACATGGATGGGGAAAGGAAAAGCTGCTTTACAGTCACAGAATCAATAAGGCTGGAAAAGACCTCTGAGATCATCGAGTCCAATGTACAATCAAAGTAGGCCAGGACACTGAGTTTTTCCAGTTTTTCTTTAAACAGCTCTAGGGACAGTGTCTCCACCACCTCCNCGCCATCTTAGAGCAGTGTGAGGGGCGCGGGGCGGGCTCGGCCCGGCCGGGGCGTGTTGCAAAATGTGGAATATGTACAGATTTACTTAAGAAAGGATGGTTTTCAACCTTTGTACTATATCANTATTATTCAACCTAAACCAACCTGCCCTGGAGCAGCTTAAGCTGTTGTCTTATCACTGGTTGCCCGGGAGAAGAGACCGACCCCCACGTGGCTATAGCCTCCTGTCNCAGATTTACTTAAGAAAGGATGGTTTTCAACCTTTGTACTATATCAAGCCTAAGCAACAATAAGGGTGATTTAAGGCGTGAAACATCAGCTAAAGAGCAAGGTGTAGGTGCCGGCCAGGTGTTACAAAGGAGAATCACTGGTCGTAGAATTGCCTTGTTAAGGTTTAGGGCTGGACATGATTCAGGCCTAAGGACAGGCCTAGTGGAGGTTAATAAAAGGATGTAGCACCGATAGTGGACTCAAAGAATGCAGAATTTATGCCCCACAAGGACGGCCTGAAGGTGAGTCAGGGGAGGTTTANTAGCCTCCTGTCAGAGACTTGTAGAGATTGATAAGGCCACCCTTGAGGCTCCTTTTCTTCAGACTAAACACTGCCCACTCCCTCAGCCGCTCCTTACAGGACTTGTGCTACAAGGACAGCTCTGCTGCCCTTCTCTGGGCCCGCTGCAGCCCCTCAATGCCCTTCCTGAACTGAGGGGTCCCGAACTGATCACAGCACTCGAGGCGCGGCCTCCCCATTGCCGAATACCTGGGGACAATCTGCACGGAGACGCTGCGCAGCGTTTAAAGACTCCTCGCCGCGGTGCCCGCGCTGGGCCTCCATCCTGCGGCGGGGGCGAGCTGGGTAACCCCCCCTCAGAGCCTCGCCCGGCCCCCGGGGNTTCAGACACTCCGATGTGACTCTTGGGGATGGTCCTGTATAGGGCTAGGTGTTGGACTCAATGATCCTGGTGGGTCTCTTCCAACCCAACATACTCTGATTTTATGACATTTGGCAGAACCCCCAAGATAAGAAAGAAACTCATAAAGCCAACGCAGTAACTGTGCTCAATCAGCTCTGACTGGGTAGAAGGTAATTCCGGCAGGGGCAGATTGTGACCACCGACCCAAGAAACTCACTGACCCAAGACAGACAGACTGAGCATGCAGACTGATGAGCATGAGAAGTGAGTATATCATTGACCAACAGAATATAGAATTGTAATTAATAAGAGAACTAGGGAATTTGTAGCCAACAAACATTAATGCCTAATGCCTAAAATAGTAATAAGTTTTGGTAGTTGTGCTAGTTTCGTGGATTTGCCACCTGGCTCCCTTTCTGTGCAAAACCGTAAATAAATCAAATCCCTCCACTCTGTGCATAGATGGGCCTCTTGCAGACCAAGTGAAAAAACCTCTTTTGGGACAACAGGGGGAGTGGGACCAGGACGGGAACCAGCTCCCTTGCTCCTTCAGGCACCTACAGGGTCTGACAGGAGCTGCCAACCACAGCCCAGTGGCCACCAAAATCACGTTTTAAGCCACTGCTGTTTCAATAGGACAGTCTTGCTGTCACCTGTGGGTCACACACGGCCACACCCTGCAGAAACAGCAGTGGCAGAAGCCCCAGCCCTGTGTCAGTCACACTCAAGATGGGTAACAATGCTTTCAAGTCTCTCCGGCATTTTCCTTTTTGTGCACACAATGTTAATTTAGGGTTAAAAATGAGCAAAACTCCTCCTTATGTCAAAAGAGGGAAAACAGTCATTCTAATCTAACTTAATAACCACAATACACACAAAATGCTGTCACCTCTGCAGGCTACTCTATAGTTCATTGTATGTATACTACATACACTATATACAATAGCATATATAGTACATAATCAATATACAGTACATTATGTATATACATATATATATAAAAGGAGTATACTGTATATTGTCTAGAGCCAATGGATGCCTCAAAACTGTATTTAATGTGTCGACATGAGGCTGAGGATTAAAAGCACTGTAATATTTAGAATTTTTATCCCAATATTGTCAGGTTACACATTAGAAACAGAAAAAAAGCTGCACAACAGAAAACAGTGAGGTTTTTTGAGTGTTTCAAAGCAGTGCTAACCATTTTGATGGTTTTTGGAATTTGAATTTTTACTTACCTGGAATACTTTGCCTCTACACCTTGCTCAAGATATACATACTACCCACAAGAATTAAAAAATCCACATACTATGAATGAAATGCTCTTTATGAACACAATTTTAAACTAAGAAGTGTCTTAATATTGGTTTGCAATAAGTTAAATAATTACCTGAACAATATTTTTTAGACTGTTGCAAATTTACACAGTCAAATACATTTTTTGCAAAACTGTGCAGGTTGGTACATGCAAAACAAACAGGTATTAGACACACTACCAAAGCCAAGCATCAAAAATTAGGAATCAAGTTACCAGTGCAAAAGATCACAGATGTGGTGCTGCAATCTTTAAGAATGCAGTCACACAGTTTTGTATCTCTATTCAACTCAAGAGATTTGTTTCAACATCGTTTGAAGCCACATGCCTTGTTTACTGTAATTATCCAGCACACTTTGAAGTCAGGAAACAGTGAAGCACAAAAGAAAGCTCACAGTTCTCCATCCCTTGGTCTTTGGGACTGCAAGTCTTTCTTGATTCATTTTCTTTAGATTTGAAGCTTCTGGCCTCTCTGCAAGGCAGGACACAATTTCCTCAGTGGCAGACTGGTTTTAGGATGGCATTTATGTGTTTAGAACATGTGATTAACAGATATGAAGTAGCAGATAGAGGTTATAAAATCTCTGAAAAAATATTTCAGCAGGCAACACGCCCCAAGTTTTCCACAAGTGGTCCTGCAGGCCTTGGCTTATTTCTTAAATATACCTGCTTTAAATTATATTTAAGTGCTTGGTCAAAGGTAAATAATATTGAACAGGTAGAACAGGTGCCTTAGTGCCTTTTCACATTTCATACACAACTTATTAACTGATTTTTCATACAGAATTTGTTTGGTGTGAGACTTTGAGATGCAGGAAAAGAAAAGACCAATTTTCTCAGGGCAAATAATCTTCAACTCTGACTATGCAACATTGAGGAATTTTCACAAAAAATGAAGAAGTCCATCAGCAGCAACATTGCCCCATGGTGTCCCAACTCAACCCCATGGAACTTCCCTTTGAATACTCAGTACCATTAAAAAGAAAAAATTAGCACCAAACAGCGCAAAGTTGAGTTCCAGTGCTCCAGAACAATTAAGCACCAGTCTGAGACTCTGGAGTACAAGGCTCCAGGCCCAAGTTCTGCTGTATTTGAATAGGTTTGGGGTTTTTTTTCCACATTATGAATATTGCTGAGATTTATTTTCCATATGATTCAACTAAAGCCATTTTAATTCAGTTCTAAGAGACCTGTTCCACAAATCAGTAGGGCTGCTAGATCCACAAATGCCAGTGTTGAACAGAGCAAGCTGTGGTTACTGAAGGCATTTTTAGTGTAGTTAAAAAGTAGCTTATAACAAATCTGTATCTTAGTTTGCTTGTCTAGTCTCTGACATGAAAGGTACAGCGAATTTCTTCCCGGAACCAGCAGCACTCGAGGGAGGATGTAGAATTTTGAGAGATCCCTCAGTGCAGCCAGGCTCCTGGAGCTTTAAGGAGAAGGAGAAAAGGCAGCAAATAAAACAAAAGTAATTTTCTCCAAATATAAGAGCTTAGGTTTCTTCTGGTTACAATGCATTTCTTAAGTTCTACATCTGTGTCGCTCGCTTAATTTTACAAAACTGCAGCATCTTAAAAAAAGAAATTCAAAGTAACACCCATGCACCACTGACACGACCCAGCAGCACTTACGGGAGCGAACTCATTTGCGCACCACAAAAGCGAGTTTACTAAAGAAGCGGAGCCGTACTTGTCTTTGCCGGGCTGTCACTGCTGCCAGGCTTGGACACCAATCCCACCAGGGATGCGGACTTCAGGGCGCTGCCATAGCTCAGCGCCAAGTTTTCCGAGGCTTTCCTGGCCAGAGACAAGATCGGAGCAGACCACCGCGCTTCCTCCGGTTTCGCCTTCTCCTCGTTCCTCAGCTCGGCCGCGTCAGGGATCTGTTTTCTGTCAATAATCTCAAAGTCTTCCTCCTTTCCCGCGGCGGGCGCGGCGCCACGCTCCCCGGCAGCCATCTTGGGCGGGTCACATGACCGCGGCCCGGGGCGAGGGGTTCGCCCCCGCCCCGGGTGAGGGGTGGGAACCGGGGGCGCTCCGGGAACTGGGGCAGGAACCGGGAAGAAACCGGGAGTGCGGGCAGGGACTGACGCCCTGGCAGATCCCGGAGGCAGCGTGAAGCACCTGCACAGAGAGACAGAGCTGCAAGACAGGCCCGGCCAGCACCGAGCACTTCGCTTGGTGTTCAGACTTAAAGGGCGTGGAAGATGAAAAAGGAGTTTACCTTTGAATAAGTTAGGAAAGAAGCAAAAAGTACAGGTTTTTAATGCTATCTGTGTCCCCAGACATAATTTTTCAATTAAAAAATTAATGTATTTTGACATCTCAGATTTACACAGTTAAGTTGTGACAGCTTAACGAGATCTATTACTCTGCCTGTGAATCGAATCGTTGTGACTTAAAGTAAAGGATTGGTATGACAGGTGTACTGCTCTGAAAAGGGCTTGTCCTCGTCGCTGACATGAAAACACGACTACTCAGTAAAGCCACTTCATTAATGTGTATGGGCTGGGTTTGGTAGGAAGATCTTCCATGAAGGGGAACTGAAATTATCCCAGTGTGAAAATTTGATGTTGCTGTGTGCCTCAAATATTGATGTAGCCTACTGATGTATGGCTTGTTAACTGTTTTTCCATCCAGCAGCTGCATGTGCTTGAGATATGTCAGTCGTTTAGTCACGAGGTAGTTGATGCTGCGTATGAGCTTTTTGTGCTACATAGAGGAAAGTTGGTGGGGTTTTTTTTGGTTTTTTTTGGTTTTTTTTAAGGAAATAGAAGAAGGAGAATAGAATCAGAGAGCTGAAGGTCAATTTCCTTAGTCTCGCAGCAATATAAATCTTCAAGTCTGTATCTTTTTTTCCGCCCTAATATAAGCTACTTCATGATCGATTCTGTCTTCTTGGCTTCTTAGACACTGAAAATTTAACAACTTGTGTTACACAAAGCACACGGAAGCTCTTATATTTTTGTTGAGAATTCAGAGATCAGCAGCCTCTTATTCACCCATGATTCAGATGAGCTAAGTATAGGCTTTGAGCTACTTTTGCTAAAGGCTGCTAGAGATAAGTTCTGCTCCATCTTGTGGACTCCAGCAGTATTGGGCTGTTTGTAAGGAAATAGCTCAGCCCTGTAGGTCTTGTCTTGCAGTTGAGTATATGAATATATCTCTTGACGGGAGTACGAGTTGATAGTGATTTTCTGCCTTTCATTAACTACCCAATATTAGAGTCAGGTGGAGAAGGTCGTCTTGGCTAGAAGCAGAGTTCTAAGCATTAATTTTATTTTATTTTTTTTTTCCCAATGCATCAGAAGAAGAGGGCATAAAAATTTTGTGACTGAGAACATAAGAGTGAACCAAGGCTGCTCTTTACCTCATTATGTTGCTCCCTTAAGATAACAATGCCTCAGACTCTTCTTTAGAGCCTTACAATGAGTTATTTTGTAAAAATATGAAGATAATCACGTAGTCTGTGATAATCTTTTCTTATGTTACTATTAAAGAAACATTGGATAATTTTATTTCAAGTGTCTGATGAAGAAAATTGATACTGTGCATAGTAAATGTCCTAAAACTTTTGCTATACGTGATTTAATTGTGCTTCACTTACTACTATTTGGTCAAAATTACTTAATCAGCCACTGATTACTTTAAATGCCCTCTGTCCTCACACTTTTTATTTTAAAGCAATCAAGAAATCTTGTGACATTGTAAGGGAGCCCGAAGTTAAAGAAATTTGTTTTGTTTACAGAGTACAATTTCCTAAGGAGTCATTTGTAGCAGCCAAAGAGGGTGGAGTTAATACAGAATACAGCTTCAGGCATGTTAAATAAAAAATGAAAAAACTTCAAAAACATAAGTGATGTAACTTTGGTTTTGGTTCACTGATTTATCAGGGAGGTGCACTATGCATGAATAACACTGCTTACTTTTAGCTTGGAGATTGGGCCTATTTTGGTCTGCTGCAGATGATGATATTTCACCATTCTTTTCTTTTTGCAGACCACTGGTCCAGATGTTGCTACTCATGTGAAGATGAACAATATTTTCTTTTGAAAGCCCATTTTGTGGCTAATTGAGGTCTGCCATAAGTGTCAGTTCTGTGTAACCACAAAAACACTTTAAATAGTTCGGTCTCATTGAAAAGTTAGGGGAGTGAGTGACCCACTTACTACTTTTTGCTTTTCCTAACCCTAGAAATCAAGGTGTTTCTAAAGAAAGAAAATCACTCAAAACGTTATGAAGCTGAGATAAGTAAAGTTCAGTTCTTTTTTTCATGCAGATCTTGCACAACCTCATTTGGTTTTACTGTTCCCCTCTTCTCTGTGTTCTTATGTGACAGGATAAAAATTCTTTTGAAAATTGAAAAAGTCAAAAGACTTTTGAAATATTTAAAAAGTAGTGAATTCAAAATATAAAAAAAGATTATTCTGGAAGAATTCCTATTTTAATCAGGAAATTGTACATTAATACAAACATCTGGCTAGCAGAATGGAAGATAATTAGTTTCAGAATAGGAGAAACTCAATTTTTATTCAATGATACTTAGCAAGACAATTTCTTTGACTAATTCCTCTTTATCTGAGATTTATTATTTTTTGGGTAGGGGTAATATTTTAAGAAACTTTTTTTGCCATTTAACATTTCAAGTTAATCACACACTATAAATATTTAAAAGCAGCAAAATGCCACTGTATGCTGAAGGGTAAACTTCTGTGATTAGCTGTTATTTATACTTTGCATTCCTATAACATTTTCAGTCAGCAAAACAGATGATATTGCAAATGATCCAGTTGAGTTTTTGACCTTTAAAAGCAATAAATACCAAGTGTAACTGTAGTTGGGAATAACATAAGCCCCCCCAAGTGGTGTGTTATGTGTTTGACAGCAGAGTATAGAAGTTTTACAGAGCAATACAAATCACAGTATTTGTTGAGAATTCAGTGGTTCCTGTGTAGAGCTGCATCCACAAGTCCTGAACCACCACTTTGTGCAAGCAGGACAAGAAGCTGTGCATGGACACAGTGCAGACAGCCAGAGTCACCTCCCAGTGACTGCAGCGGCACCAAAGAGCAATAAAATGTTCCTTGTCCTATTCTCTCCCTTCCCATTCCTCAAACCATGAAAACATTCTTCCCTATGGCCACTGGGGTGAGTGCCACTTGAGAAAAAGTGGAATTAGGAAATGATAACGTTTCCTTTGGGTCATAATCAGAAAAACCCCAAACCCTCAACAGTTTTCACAGCTGTGGATGAATTCCTCCATTATAACAGTGATTAAGTAATTAGAGACAAAAGTTCTTGCTGTTGTTCTATTCTAGTGCAGCTAATTAGTTAAGATGCTTTCCTATCACTTCTAATTAAAAAATGATTTAAAGAAAGCCAAAATTCCAGTTATGTCATTACAACTGTATTGAGTCAAAGAATTTGACTCAAATTCCAAAACCACAACTTTGTGCTCCGTGATCCCAGTGCACCAGTCGGTGTCATCCTTGCAAAAACTCATTGGTAATGACAGAATCAGCTGTTTGAAACTCCTTTCTATAATCATTAGTGTCCCCAAGAGGACATGGAAACATTTATAGCTGGAAATGTGTGTCACTGTAGTAAATAAAGGAAAAGACAGTAAAATATGGAAGAGAAACTTGCATTGAGATGTTGGCATGGAATCAAAAGAGTTGCAGCTCACTCAGTATGTTTAAATCAGACTGTTAAGACCAAACACCCATCAGATATATATTGAATGACAGTCTGAAGAAAAGTCCAGGATATTTATTATTCTACTCTGAATTATTGCCTAGTTTTTAGGAAAAAAAAGAAGTATCTTTCATCAGGAGCATAGTGGACTAAAATGTGGAGTATCAGAAAGAAAGTAAGAACTAAACACACCGATTTTCCTTGAGTTATTTAACATTTGTTGGCCCTGTGAAAAGAAGCAGGGGCAGAACCTCCCAGCAGGTGACACTATGGCACCACTTTATTCGAGAGCAGCCTCTAACGCCCAGCAAACACCACGTTGTGCAGCCACCTGAGAAAATACCGGAGGGCTCCCAAGAAAAAGAAAAGAAACAAGCTGAGATGCTCATGTAAGCGACCCCTGAAGCCGCTCTGTGATAGCGGCTGTGCTAATAGAGACCTCGGGGGGAAAGAGAGGAGTTGCTTGACTCCCTTTACAAGACCTTCAATTTGTGACTGTTGAACGAGTGTCCAGGAATGCTCTCTAATGGAATAATGGAATCCTACCTGTTCAGGAATCAGGGTCGTTTCATGTGGGATTATGAAATAATTAGTATTTTACAAAAGCTGTTTTTTCTGTTAGAAGTTGTTACATAACATTACAAGGACTTTATGAGTAGGAAGGTTTGGATAAATGGTTAGAAAATGGAGCACATCTGTTTGAATGCAGACAGTTTTGTATCAAGTACAATTTTGAAGGTTTTATAAAAGTGCTGTAAATTGACTTGACTGAGGGGAATAAGGTCAAAGGAATTATAAATGTGATTACAGGCTGAATCCTAGTAAGATGTGAACGCAGTATTTTTGAAATGTGCTGACATTTTTGCTACTTAATGCAGTTTTCAACTAACACACAGGAGAATACTTTTACGTGACTTAATTAGCTGAAGAAATGGGCTGATATCGTTCTATTAGTGTAACAGAAATTATGCAAATTCCAGGAGAAAATGTTGTTAGTTATTATATCAACCAATGAAATACATTATATACTCCCTAGACAAGTTTAGGAAAACACCTTTATGCTATACTAAAACACTGTTAGTAATTTTACTCTCCTGTTTCAAAAGCAAACATTGAAAGTTCATAGAAAATATTTAATCCGTTATCGATAAACTAGAGAACGTTTAGGTGCTCGCATGCAGTTCTGGTGACACTGCACTCGTGCACTTGAGGGCGCAATGTGCCAAAAGCTGCCTCAGGTTTCCCCACGGAGAATTGAGGTCTTGTGGCTGCGTCCTCTGTAAGGTGCAGGACACAGAGTCGGAAAAGATTGCAACAAGTAGTGTGAGAAATGCAATTCCTGACTTTTCTTCTGCCTTTGATTTTCTTATTTTCTGATTTCTCTATGAGTGACACTGCATACTAATTAGTACGATATTTAGAGAGCTTAAACCAAAAGCAAAGTCAATAAATCTTTAGCTAGAGTTTTCTTTGTTTTAAATAGAAACAATATCTTCTCACTCTTCTTTCCCTTCCTTCCTCAGAGTGTTTTTCCTTGCAGAGCTGTAACTTAAATTTGGTATACCACACTAAGGGATAACTCCCAGGCCCTTTGATTCAATAGGAATTTTTATAGGGTGAAAAAGAGAAAAAATGTTTTATAGATGTACAAGAGCATTTTAGTTATTGACAGAATCAAAGGGAAACCTGAGCTTTTGGTTAATGCAGGTGTGCAGCTCAGCTTCACTGTGTCTGTTATCACATTACAGCTCGGGCTAATTTCTCCTCAGGCCTTTCCACGCTTGATGGAAGCTTGAGTGGGCAGGTTAGATGTTAACAATGAGATTGCTCAGTGATCTCTGACTAGAAGTCCTTTGAAATATCTTCACTAATCCATCAGAGGGAATTAATAATATGTAAGCATGTCACCTTTGGAAACAGAACTGAAAAACATAGGGCTCTAGTCACCCGAGTGGTTTAAACTAGTTTAAAGGGCCACTGGAGTGCTGCTGTTCTCCTTTTCCAGCAGCTATGTTCCCATTTCCCTACATAGCACTGCTCCCCATCTGACCTCCTGACAAGCCAGTGGCAGGTGAAAGCAGCAGGAAGTATAGGCTGAGGCTCTGTAGCACCTCAAAGCCATCTGACTGCTGGCTGCCTTCTTGTCACCACTTGCCTCTGGCCAAACCCCCTCCTCAGCTCCCTTGACCAGTTGGCAGAAAACTAGTACAACAAAAGTGAATAATTGTTCTGTTGATTCAATGCACTGAAACAGCTCATATTTTCCAAATTATGTATTGGAAGAATCACTTCTTATATGGGTCCTGTTCAATCCCCAGTTTTCTGCCTACCCTGAGTTCTTCACAGACATTCCACATACAGATTAGCAAAACAGATGACAGAGTTACTACTGGAGTGTTTTATCTTAAATACCCTTCTTTCCATCTTTTTCTCAATCATAGGGACTCCTGGCAACCCACCAGCACAGGGGGAAAAAAGGACCAGAAATAGAAAGAGGAATCATCACTCTGGTAAATCCCAAAAGCTTCTAGTAACCAATGGATCAGAGACTGTGATTAGGAGTTGTATCTGAAGTAGCCATCTTTAGATAAAGAGAATATAAAGAAAACAAGATGTGGGTATGGACTGAAGGGTCATATGTGCAACGGTAGGACGTCCCCAGAAACCACCAAATTATTATTCTTTCAATTTTTTTCTGTTTAAATCCTCAGTTTATACTCTTCCTGACTTACACATTAACCTTGAATGCTGATGATATTGTCATATAGGCAGATGTAACTTCCTTCCTCAAATACTGAGAAACAGAGCAACCAAGGAAATATGACAAAATATTCAGCTAGAGGAAAAATATAGAAGGGTCTAATAAAGCCAATTGGATTTAGTGTGCTACAGGTGGCATTGTTAGAAGTGCCTACCATGGCAGATTTCTATTGACACCTCACCTGATACAATACAGGTCTCTTTAAACTATCTCACATAATCAAGAGAATTCCTTTTTCTACAGGAGACCTCCTTCTTAGGGGTGAATCTTAAAAGCACACAAAGATGAAAGTTACAGAATTGTGAAAGAGCCATAATTTATAATAACTTGGGTGGCAATAAAGAAGTGTAATGATGGCTTCAATGGAATAAAGTGGAGATCTTTAATCTTTTCAGGTGAAACTTGTTTAAAATTTCTGGCACTGTTAAAGAAAGAGACCTCTAATTGAATTGCCACTTTGTGCAAGTGAGGAGGCAAAGACACATCTGGTAGATGGCTGTGTTTTGTTAACAGAGAGTGGTAATTGGCATCCCACTGTTAAGACACAGTGTCTTGCCATCTTTCCTTTTCCTCTTTGGTCTAATAATTTCAGAAGATTTTACACATTGCTCTGACTGCTGTTGGAAATTGTTTTAGTATTAGTGACTCTTAGTATTAGAAATAGTGTTAGTAACTGTAGCAAAATTTTCAGAACCTCTTTTAATAAGCAAAAAAATCCCCAAACCCTCATCTGAAAATGGCTCTATTGACTAAAGTGAGGAAGGAAAATTGTGAAGCCCAAATGTAGTAATAAAGGCTTAAGTTGAAGAGTTTTGTTGTTTTCCAATAAACATAAACCAAACATTTTTGGTTTTTAAGTACAATAAGAGCAATAATAATAATAAAAAAATCCCATCATTCTCTGCCAGCTATCACTTCAGGCTGTGATCTTGTCAGAATTCATAAGCTCCCGGTGCAGTATCCAGTACTGCCAGGATATGCTGGTATTGATCTCCCTTGAGTCAATGCTTTATAATGGTTGAGGGCATGAGCCCACCCACTGCACATAATGCTGAAGCCCTGCTTTGGTCTTTACCTGTGTCAGGGTTGCCACATGCAGTCTGTAAACATGGAAGGAAAAGATCTGTTCCTTCCCTGTATTATATTGGTGGGTAACCACTGCTGTCTTGGAACTCTCACAACAGGCTGACATTTCAGCTGCATCTTCAAAAGTTCCAGTTATGGTGGTTCTTACCAGTCAGCCATCCCTTCCCAGGACCTCTGTGGTACTATTGGTGTTTTGTTTCTTAATCCATCACCACTTTCAGGTAAAGGAGAAAATCTGGAGATGCTGTGGAAGATGAGTAAATGGGATTTAAAAGCAGTTCCATTCATGGTATTTTCGTTGCAAATCGAAAAGTCATTGAGGAGTTGCACGGTGTCAGAAAAATAGTTGGCTTTGATTTTTTGAGAAAATGTTATATTTGTATGTAAGAGAAAAACTACTTGATTAAAAAACTTCACAGTTTACTATTAAGTGATACTGCCTTTTACTCATAAGGAGAACTTTTATGGCTGAGACACTGCAGGGAAACTTAGATATTTGTTTTATACCTAGGTCTTGGGTAGTTTATGTTTTGACACATTGTTTATGATTCCAAACTTTGCCTTAGTATTCTTATACAGAATGGTCACTATCTTCCTTAATTTTCTCTATGCAGGCTGCAGGCTGTTTGGAGCAGAGACTTCTCATTGTATTACTAAATGCATGTATCATGGCTGGCACAACGAGAGCTAATGTGGTTTGGGTAAGTAGATATATATTTAATGCTACTGTTTTAAAAAAAATTATTGTAAAGTGCTGCAGTTGAATTGGAGTGCTTCCAGTTAAAGTTACTTTTATGTCTGGTTGTAGAGAAAATGTTTCCAAGTGAAAGCTATAAATTTTCATTAACCAAAACCAACTAAATTTGCCACAGGCTTCTAACTTCAGCTCATTATGTGTCTTTGAAAGTAAAGTATTTCTGTTATTTGTTGTTCATAGAGACTGAGCTGCAAAAATCCATAACTGCTTGCAAAATTATGTAGATTTGATGGATCCCAGAATAAGAAAGATGGAGGGAAGGAAAGAGCAAAATTTTGTCCTGAATAAACAGAATGTGATAGAAGATTTTGAACTATTTTAAGACTGTAGGATAACAGAGGAAAGTCCTATTTTTTCCCTTCTATAACTGACTTATGATTTCTCACCATTGTGCTCATATTTTATAAAACCCAATTAAAGAAAAAAAGAGTTAATATAGGCATGGCCACTATTTTATCATAAATCCAGCTTTTTTCAGGCTAGCCTCTGATCAGTGCAGGTACAACAAATAGTGCAACTATGGATCTAGGTGCAAGTTAACTTTTTCAAAATAATTTCTGATACATATCTCTTTTCATTTGATAATGACATTCTGTAGATATTCCTAATTAGCTAAACTTATTTTTAAATTCAGTTTGAGATCAGAATCAGAACAGTCAGTTGTTTGATTTCCCACTGGTGGGGAAGTGAGTGAGCAGCTCCACGGTGCTTAGTTGCCAGCTGGGGTTAAAGCATGACAACTCATTATGTAAAGTTTTACTTCTAGAGCAGCTCTGAGATGCACTGAGCACAGAGTGCAAAGGGAAATATTTACTTTATGCCAGAAGTATCTCTGAAATTTATTAAAACCAGTTTTGTGATAGTTCAGAGGCAATGCCTAGATGTGAACTTTGAGCCTTAATCCTCAATTCTGCCTTTTGTATTTATCTTCCTTCTTTATGTTTCCTAAGTGAGCAGAGGTGACGGTGCCATGATCACATTGCTGTCTTAACTAAAATTTATATTGCTTTATGAAAAGGAACTTTGCTGGCATTAATTAAAGATATGATCCCTGCTTGTTGAGAAGGAAAAAAAAAAAAAAGCCAAGAGATTTTAGATCCTGCTAATCAAAATTTCAATCTCTGCAGTGAATAATTGACATGAGATCCAAATTTCTGTAAAGTAACTTTAATTTATACTCATGAACAAGACAGAAGCCACAGGAAACTGGTAAGAATTTGCTTTGAGAAGTTTCCTCAGGTTAGGGGCCTTCTTCATAATAATAGTTGTGAGGTTTATTGTTACTTTAATTTAAAATTCCAGAAAGCCTTTATATTTCAGGACAAATCAAATGTAACATGCATGGTCCTTAGGGACCATAGGAAGAAGAGATTGAATTGAGGCTTATAATAAATTGTAAGAAACAACAACAAAAAAATCCTCAGGTGTTTTCCTACATAGATTAATAAATGTTCATCTTTGGTATTAAATCTTGCAGTATGTCTGATCCAGAGCAGGATCTCACAACCTCCAAAAGAATGTAACTTCTTACTTCTTTTTTCTGCTTGTTTGTCACCAACATGTTCCTTCCTTCATCTTCTTCCCTTGGCTCAGGGATTCATCTGACACTTACCATGAGCTGATTCAGCTAAATCTGACTAAATGAGCAGAAAACTACAGCCCTCCAAAAAACCCCACCACAAAATACCCCAACCAACCAACCAACCAACCAACCATAACAAACACTGACCCCCCACCAAACCCTCAGTATTTTTCTGCTTAGTTGGAGAGTTGAATGAACTCACTAAAAGTCAAGTGAGTGGCAGAGACAGTGCAAAGATGAAAACATATAATTGGAAGAGGGAGCTGTTCTCTCCATGGGAAATTATATCTCACTTCAGTCACAGGGCAGGAACTTCTGTTATTAAATTGAAAATCTAGGTATAATCCTTTTTATTTTCTAGTAAGTCTCTCCCTCTCACAATTTAAAAACTTTTAAAATGTTACAATTTGCATTTTCAAAAAAATATGTCAAATATTAATTTGGAATGTTACTTTTCTTCTCTTTTTAGAAGACCATCAATACAAAAATCTAATCTTTGTGAATCATGCAAGCTGGCAAGGACATTTCTGGTATCTGCTGCAGTCTGAGAAATCTGTTCTATAGGTGGCACTTAACAATCTACTTTTCTTAAGCATATGCCTAATTTTTCTGATTTGAGTGATCTTGCTTAGGAATAAAAAAGTCAGAATTTGAGCCTTGCCAACAAAAAAAATTAGGCATCTCAGGAAATGCCATGTTCCCATTTTTTTTGATTAGTTCTCCTTCTACTGGTTTGACCTATGTAATGACCAGTTATGGTCATAGTTAGATCAGTCTAATTTCCATATCACTGTCTGCTCATACTTGACTTTTTCTTTTGGCTGTGATAGTTTCCTACCTGCTATACTGCAGAATCTGACGAAAATTCAGCTGCTGTGAGAAACATGTGGCACCAACACTCTGTGATGACTCAAGAGCTGGCAGAGAGCCCTACAGTTTTGCTGAGTAAGTTGTTATTCCTGAGTTTGCAATTTAATGGCTTATATTTTTGCTGGAAAAACTTATATTATGATGTGAGAGTTATTATGGCTTGTTTTTAATTTTTACATTCACCTACCTATGACTTTTTCTGTTGTTTTATATTATCAGTCTAAAATAAGAATTTAAAAACACTGATCTCCTTTTCAGAACTGAGAATCTTTCACACACCTCTTTCTCTGAGTTAGTTCTGACATTCACTGAATTGTAAAGCATAAAAGAAAGAACTTGATGTTATGGGGGTTTTTTGTGATGATAATAGAAAACTTTATGAAATAAGAGCTATGACTTGATATAAGTAGCAATTTTTGCTGGACTGAATTTATGTCTCAAAATTCCCAGGCCTTTCAGTCCT
>VXBB01015529.1:35458-85320 GCA_013399915.1 Illadopsis cleaveri
TAAAAAAGGCTTTTTTTTTTTTTTTTTTTTGGTACTGCTTGTAGAAACACTGCATTGTACAATAGGAAATAAAAACCAGATTTCACAAGGTTTTACATTTTTCTTTACAGAGATACACTCAATTTTTATCTTAATCTTGAAATATTATAACAACTCATGGGATTAGCTTAAAAAGACTTCAGTGTGCTGCTACTTCCACATTTGCAAACGTAACTTAGGAGACCCAACCTGGGAAACATTTTTTTAATATAGTTCTGAGTACACAGTTCATTACTGTCACTAAAACACTAAGATTTAGCTTGACTTAAATGTCAGAAAATATTATTCAGGTGTAGAAGACACCAAAGATCACATCTAACTGTTATATTGAATCTTAATTAGCAGGGGGACCATATGAAACTCAGAAGCTTCTATGAGCTAAGAAAACAACCCTGACATTCTCTGCTCAGTTCTGGATATTTGTTACTGACTTTGATCTCCAGTGATATTCTCCAAAGACCCAGGATTCTGGCTCGCTTAAAAATTGGGTTTGCCTTCAAACTTTGCTGTTAAGTCATTATTACCAAATAACTGGAGGGACTAGAACCTCATAAAAAGCATTTTATTTCCCATTACAAGAGTTAGAGTTCAGGCAACAACATTACATAAAGCAAAGCTTGTTTCTTCTCTGCATCTCAGTTTACTTAAATATATTCTGTGCATTGACACTGTGTCCTGTTTGGGTTTTATAACAATCAGCAGGTTTTGTGCAGGTTCCATTATTTTTAGAAAATATCACAATATTTTTAAAAGATGTAATAACCAAATAGTTGTGAAATGGCCTAATGCATCTTTGCTTGACATAAGACCACAGTCTACATCATGGTTAAGGGACTCATCTGGCAAGTAGGGAAAAAATCAGTTTTTCTTCTAGGTTTTCTTCTTTGATATTTGTTCTTGGCAGGATTATTTCTAATTAGATTGTTCTTTTCCCCAGTCTCAGAAGGGACGCATACAGTGAGTGAGCAAGCAGACTTTGTAGCTCATGCATCTGAACTGCAGCTAATAAAGTGCAGGGACACTGCAGCTAATAAAGTGCACTGACACTGCAGCTAAATTTGCATTTTTAAGAAGTCAATTGTCACGACTAATTACATAATTTCCCTTTGTTATGTGAGAATGTTATGGGAGCAATCTGTGAAAGACTCTGGATCAAGCTTCAGTTTATTTGGACTTTCATTATGGTTAAATTTTCAAATTTGCAGTGTGATCTTGAAAAATACTTCAGGTACTCAGAAGCCTGAGGTTTGAGAGGGCCATGTCAAATATTCTCTTGTACAACGATTGTGTTGTATTTTACCTGGATTTATAGGTTATCAGTTTCTGTCTGGGAAAACCTTTCTGTGAAACCTGCTGTGAACTGCTGTCCCCAGTATTTCCGTTACATTGTCAGGTGCAGCTCTTCAGTGACATGGATGTGTCTTGAAGCTCAAACTTCATGAGCTTACCTAGCTGAAAATTATTTTTTCTTTTTGATAAAAGAATTATTTTCTTGAATGCTTCCTTTATAATTAGATAATGTGACATTTTTAATGTTGGAAAATAGAAAAAAGAAAAAAAAGAAGTTAGGTGTGCTGACTTCTATGAAGTTTGTGTTCCTAAGGCAATGATTCAAAGTAACTTATAATGCTATTACTTGTTTTTATCAGTGAAAACAATTTAAATAGTTTTTACATCTCTTTCTGTGGCACTATGCAGTATAGACTTTAATTCCTCTGGCAGTCACTGTTAATGCAACTGTGCATTAATTCAGCCATACTCCACAGATGTTGTATGCAGTGTTGTGTGCATGGTGATTTTCCCAATCCTGTTGGCACATCCACTCCCTGATCTGTGCCTCAGCCTCTCACAGGGTGCCACAGGAGTAAATGTCTAGGAAATGTTGATGGACATTCCTCAGTTGTCATGATGACCATGGAGACAGACAATTATCCATGATGCGGACTTCAGATTTGGCACTCATCACTGGTTACCACAGGTGTTAGGGCTGAAGAGCCATAGTATCTCTGCCTTCTGTCTGGGCTAGAATTCAAACTTGGAAAATAAGAGTCTTCAGGAACTTTTCAATGACCATTTTAGTGGCAGGGTGGGTTTTCAATCAATTTGGGTTTTTTGTGACTATTGATTATCTTCTGGTTCTCATTGATAAATACTAAGGGAAAGGAAATATTTGTTCATCTGGTGTGCAGGAAGTGTGGTTTGTCACAACCAAGTGGCTTTTAGGTGGTAGATCCTTATAAATAATTACATAGGAGTTATTTTAACTTAATTTTACTTTTACTTTATTTAAGAAACAATGCAAAATGTAGGAACTTAGTCCACTGGCTTCCAAGAAAGAGGAAATGTAGGACATGTAATAATATGTTACATTTACAAATCCATAGAAGCATGAGTTTTCATTGCATTCATTGTTTTCCTACAATTGCATATATTAACTTTTTATTTTCTAATTTCTACCTTTTACATTGTCTCTAGACGAAGTCACTCTCTTGTAGTTTGTGACTGGTGAATCTTCCCTTCAAGAGCAGATTATTGACCATTTTTTGAGTTTACTGTTTGTGAAGAAGCCATTTAAATTAATTTTAGTAAGGTTGGCTAAGGTCCATAAGTCACATGCTATTTGAGCTTTTTATCTTATTGAATTCAGGAGCTGAAAGTGACATAGTAATGAAAAGTCAGAAGGGGGAGGAGTGGATCAATATATTGCTAAATTCTTATTGAAATTCTCATGCTTAGACTGTTCTGGGCGGTTTTATTTCTGCTTAACATTTGCTGAGTAAAAGTCATTGCCCTAGAGATGCAAGATTTATTGACACACAGAGATGAAAATGATTAGCTAAAAGGTTTCTGCACAAAGAGAATCCGAATCAGCTGAAGCACTACAGGGTGGCTCATATACAGGAGGCTGAGCTATTTCAAATAAGTTATTAATGTTCAAAGCTGAAAGCTGAGGTTGTTAATATTATACCAATTGTTTATTCTTTGCTTCCTTTGTAGGGACCGTAAAATTCTGAAACATTTCAGCTATATATATAGGTTATATATTCTATACACACACGTTTTGCTTTTTAGAGTTCGTGAAGGCTTTATTGTATTTCCATAGATTTACTTTCTAATTAAGCACGTGGGTGTTTATGTATAGATACCAGCTTTTGAAGAATTGACTTTATGGAATGTTTCTGCAGTCCTGACAAATATAAAGCTCTATGACAATATATTCTGGTTCATTAGGAATCATGCACACTCATTTTTTATTTGATTTCATATGCCACATACTCAGCATCTTGGTACACCCTATTTAGCTTTTCAAACATCTGAAAGATGTCAGCATGATTTGGCTTACAGTGCACATGATCCTGCCAGGAACACACGGCAGAACCTCTGCTTTTTGGCCTAATGAAGAGCAGGTTTTGTCCTCAGACTTGACTTTCTCTTGACTTTGTACAGTCAGAGTATAGTAAAGCCTGGAAAGTTTAATTGTCAGACAGATCAAATTGAATTACAGTGTGGTTCAGTGCTCTCAGAAGTCAAACATAGGGAAAAAATAATCTTCTAACTAGGTGGCATTCAAAAAAGTTTACTAATCTTACTAAAGCTACTTAAAATCACAGTGTCACCACATTTCTAGTGATAATCTCGAGTGGGCCATATTTTTCTTCCTTCATCCAGTTGCTGGATGGGCAGTCACCTGCAGGAAAATTGTGGTGGTCTGTAAAAACCTGCTGTGTCCTGCCCTGGGTGCCAGCACAAGTGCTGGAGGGTGGTGCCTCCAGTCACAGGGCCTGGGATAAGCAGAGAAGGTGCTGGAAGCTGTGCCCTGGTGCTCTGAGTCAGAGCTGGGGTTGAGGAAGGAGACATCTCACTGTTGAGTCTTGACCAAAAGACAAGGCTTTATCTATCTTGCTGTTTCTCCTTATAAAAGCTGGAACATTCTAAGCAAAAAGTACTAAATAAAAAAGATTAAATACAACTCACAGTTCACAGAAAATGAGATGAGAGATTGCTGAACACCAGACAAACCTGGAAGTATTGAATAATTATATATACTGTTGCAGGCAATGTTGTATGAAATTTAATTCTAGGTTTCTCACAGGTTTTAAAGCTCTGAGCAGGTTTTATTTTGAAACAGAAACGATTAAATGTAATTTTTCAATAGTTTTATATGATTAATGTAACAGGCTGATTTTCCTTTGAGTACATCATAAATACCATTCACATTGGTGTGCTATATATGGAAACTTTTATTGCTGCAGCACTTTATGAAATTATTCTTTGGGAAATTATAGATATCCAATGAATAATTCAAGGGAAAGAATAAAACAAAATCTAATAAACTCTGCGTATGACTGAACTTTGACATTATTACAGTAAATGTGCATACACAAACCTCGCTGTTATTGTGGAAAAATGGTCCAAGTAGAGACTGACTTTTGTAAGAAGAGATGTTTCCACACTTTAATTGCCAGAGTAGAAAAGTGACAATTATTAACTAATTGATAACCTGAACACCAATCACACTTTCTTCTCTTTCCACAAAAGTGAAGAGTAAAGATATAAAACATAAACTGTTGAGTAAATACTGGAATTTTGCCTGGGGTTCCAAGCATTATAACATTTTCTGTAAGTCTAAAATACTCTTGTAAATCAGAAAATTAAAAACCGTGCAAAAATTCACATCTTAGAGGCTTATACCAAAAAGTGCCTGTACCCTTTCCCCCCTTCATTACTTTGGGGAAACCACAGGGGTGAGGCAGAGGTGGTTACAACAGGTAGGGAATGGAAATGAGAAGAATGGTGTGGTCTTGACTAGGCTGGGAAAAACTGGGGCAAGTAATGAGAGAGACTGAGCAGGTACCATCTTGGTGCTTTTGTTTGTGTACAGCTGCAACCCTATTTCCTGCCCATACTTAATTACTGGGCTATGGAAAATAGTTAATAAGCTCTTTAATGTTTGCTTTAGACTGGTATGAAGTGTCCCAGCCATGAATATCGTGTTTAACTCTGTACAGGAGCCTTGGGTAACTAGAAAGTGCACAGAAGGATACACCCAAAAGCTTCTCATATGTTTTTACAGTCTCACCATCCTAAAGGATAATGAAGTAGGGCAAGAGAGGGGCATTTCCTTCTCAAAAGGGTAAAAGTTGATTTCACACCATACTCCTGCTCTTATCTGGATTTTGTTCTCTCTCCCTTCTCACTGGACAGGTGTCCTGTAGAGCCTGACCTCCTGGCTTAGCATAGAGGGGATATGAATGCCTGTGGTAGCTTCATGTTATGCACTGACTTTAGAGACAGTTTTAGGCAAAAAATCCCCATCACTTCAATGGTCCTTGAGCCTGGGAAAAGGACAGAGCCAAAATCAAGCCCACCCTGTATGTCAAACAGATACAGCAGTTTCAGACATTTGTTAAGAAAATGAAGTCCTGTAGCTCCCCTCCTAGAAATTTCCTACAAATATGTCCAATTTTCCTATTTTATTTGGTATATAGCACAGCAGCACTTCTTTAGTGACTGTAAATCAAAGTAACACCATGGATTTTAAGAGCAGTATATGAATTTATTCCAACTGGTGGTTATTCCAACTCGGTGGTCCCAGGGAGATTTATGTTAACTGGAGGATCTAATCCACTGATTTCAGTGGAGCTGTCCAGCTCACTCCAGGTGGAGAGCTGTCTACATCCTACCACTATTTCTTTCAAATTTGTTAAACTAAAAAAAGTGATCACAAGACACAGGAAAAAAAAAAAAAAAGAGTTTGACATGTTGATGACTGTTGTGGACTTTCCTTAAGCTGAATAGATCTTTAGGTGTCAAACTGCGTCTTGCTTTCTCCCTGCTGTAGATCCCCAGCTCTTCACTTTGTCCCTGACTTGAATCAAAGGAACAATCTGACTTCAGCTGCACCTGACATATGCCATATGGGACTGTGATGCTGCTGAAGTCCCTCCACTGAAAACAATTGACAAAGTTCTCTTAAAGTAATGTAAATGAGAGTAGGATCAAATGTTTTTCTGGTAGTGTTTGCTTGCATTAGAAAAGAAGAAGAGAGGGGGAATGGTGAAAAAACAGGTAACAAGTGTTCTCATTTGCCTGAAAAAGGCACTAGTGCTTTTTTGGAATTGCCTCCTGATTTGTTATGAAACTCTAAAATTTTTATTTTTAGTTCCGTTTCATGACTAATCACAGTTTGACAAATATGGAAATTTGTAAGTGTGGGGGAATTGATGTGCAGTAGTTTTTGTTCTTTCCCCTGTTCAGTTTGAGGATCTGCATGTTGATGTATTTATTTTGAATTAATGTTTATTTCAGTAAGCTGAGGGAATTGTTATGATTATTATGAAAGGGCCTGGTATATATGCAAATGAAATGCAGAGAAGTAGGAGAAAGAAACTAATTTGCTATTGGAATTTGAGGATAAGTGATCTTGGTCAAAGCTTCTAGATAAATATTATTCCACATAGGAAACCTCTTTCCTCCTTGTCCTAATGAATTCTTGTACTGTAAATTTGTGTAAGGGAAATTGATTTGGAACACCAACGTTAGTTTAGTCAGTCAGTTTATATGTTACTGGAATATTTTCAGTTACAAGCAGGGTAACATATGTGCACCTTATTTTTAAGGAATTTAGGGAAACAGTATTCTTGTCAATGTGTGATGACTGAGTGTAGTTCTGGGTTTTAAAGTGCAACTAATTTTTATTTCAATTTATTTTACTTGCAAGGATTTTACTTAGCTAAGCTGCATAGGAATGTGGTTTTAGGAGACTTGGTTCTTTAGATACAATACAGGGAAAGTGCTTTTTTTGTTTGAAGAAAACTTGTTTTAATGTGAATTACTTTGATACTTGCAGTGTAAACAACACACAGTGGGATCAGTTATCAAAAAGGTGACTTTCTAATGCAAGTTAAAGGCTGAAATGATGAATTTCACATCTGTTAAATAGACTTAATTTCTGGTGACATTATAAACTGAAAAGGGCAACAAGCTCTTTCTTCATCACACGCAGATCTCTCCAAACAGATTACAATTTAGAATGTGTTCAAAATTCAAGGTAAAACTGCTGAATGCTCTGAAGAATGCAGGTTACCCTGTTAGGGGAATATTTGCTGTCTCTTTAGGATTTTGGCTCATTTTCTTGATGGATATTGCTGGATGCAGTTTTACAGTTGTAGAGATGGGCTCTTGGAGCAGATACTTGGTATCAGTAAATATTTCATTATATGACACCTAGCAAGAGTCAGTCTCATGTTCTAATATGTTAATTCACTGTGTGGTTGAAGGATATGAACATGAAAAACATACATTAATCATAATTTATGATTAATATGTCCTATGAAAGACACAGTCAAATTTCTTACATCAGGATGGGCTATGGAATTATTGCCAGTGGACACTCTGAAGGAAGATTTGACAAGTTATAGCTGAATCCATTACATTTATGCGTCTGTGTCCAAGGTGCAAGAAAAAAACTGCAGAATCAAGTTTGTAATGCAGCTTTTCTGAGGATGCTGCACAATGAAATACCTGCAGGTTTGATGCATTCTGTAACAATTACTTTGCAACAGAACTTCCTAGTGCTGTATGATTCTTTTCATGGTAATCTGGCCCATCTGTTTCACAAATGCATTTTTAGTCCTTTTCCCCCCAAACCCTTTTTCTCCCTTCAAGACAGTGGTCATATATCTACTATTTGTACTTATCTGATGAGTCTGTTATAGTACTCATCTAATAATTTCCATTTCGTTTTATTTCTTGTGAATGATGAGATATATTCTAGCTTTACAGCTAAAATTAATTTGAAAGATTGTTTTTATAGCTGATTATTTTTATATGCATTTCTGAACTATAATTCATGTGCTACTAGTTAAAATATTTTGTCATGGATACACTTCCAAGTCTTTCGTTTAGTGATATTTTCAAAGACATTACAATTGTTCCAAAGCTTTCTAGCAGAAAAATTCACTAATAGAATAAGCCTAGGCCATTTGTTTATCTTGTGGTTTTCATAATCTGTACCAGCATTTTCAGAGAAGTTTTTTCTCTTCCAAAAAGACACTGTTTGTTTTATGTAACCAGCTCTAGACTCTGACTGAACCCCTGCAAATTAGCAAGGTGGCATCTGTGGAACAACCACACGTCCGCCTCAGTGCATTAGTCTCAACTGCTACCATTTCTCTGAACCTGAGGACACAGAGATCAGGAAAAACATGGCTATAAAGGCACCACACCTTGACCCTTCCAGAACTGCATACCTGAAAAGCATAACAAGAGTTCATAGAATAAATGTTTTTTATAAAACATTTCTACTAAATAAAAATACACTGCAAAGTCAGAGCTAAGAAAAGGACAGAAAGAACTCTACTTACAGAGGCTGACTTATTTTCCAGCATTATTTTGTAGTCCTTCCACTCCATCCTGACAATTTTTTTCTGAGTTATAACATAACTTCCCATCCTCACAATTCCTTTCGTAAATACCTTAATTGACTACCATTCAGAAAAGTGTGATTTCTTCTTGACTTTATGTACTAAAGGGCTCAGTCATGGGCCTTGCTCTGATACAAAACTGGCTTCAAGCTGCTTTGAAGATTGCTGCACAATCCCAACACATCCCAACATTTTGAAAACAAGGGCTCGACAATATTCTAATATCACTTACAGGAGTCTATTATCACTTACAGTGCTGAGATCTTTGTACCTTTTGAGAGAAGGAATGTCAGAAATGGGAAAATCTGCGGGGTCAAATATTTAGCATGGTAATACCTTGATAATTTCTTCCTTCCTTTTTTTCGTCTTCTCCTGAGGTTATTAGTTCTGTCTTTTACCTTACACTTGTGCTCTGTACATTTTAATTAAAATCCTTTTCCCAGAATAGAAGGGAAATTATAAGTATGAATTTTTAATGAAATGCTTATTTTTATGAAATATTTGTACTTTTTCATTCTAGTAAACATTTTTCATTGTCATTTTGGGACAGCAGGTGCTTGATGGGCTTTTGTTTCGTATTTTCAATGAAAGTTTGATATTATTTGTTGTAAATATCTTCTGACAAGCTACGGGTATCGCTGGGTCACAGCAAAGGTAGTCACCCAGAGGACAGATTCACTGAGGTGTGCTGTCAGACTCATTTTCCATGCAGCCAATCATTTAATAGGAAAGATGGTATCACTCCTGTTTAATAAAATGAGTTTTACATTGGAGAACCAACAAAGAACCTTGCAGAGTTTGACATTTACTGTTAGGCAAAGAGAAGAGTGATGCAGTTGCTAATGACTGTGTTGTCACCAGGTGTCTGAGAATCAAACATTATAGCAACAGGTTTTTTGCTCAGTCCTAATGATTCTGTTTCAACAGAGAATCAATGAGCAAAACAGAAGCTAATGTCCTGTTCATGTGTACCTTTAGTCCTACAGAGCTTATTTCTGAGAAAAGCTCAGTTTTCTCAGTAGGTTGATAAAATTTCAGCCAGTTAGGACTTTACAGCCCATTTTAAGTATCCACTTATATGCCTAGGAGGAGCAAGAGTGTTTTAACGTAGAATGCAATGTGGCAAATGATTACAGAGGGCCAGCTGATGGGAAGGCTGGTAGCCAGTCCCATGTCTTGAGTTCCATCCTCATGGTTTATGAGTAGAAGGACCTTCACACTATTTGTCCTGTATATTACCATAAAAAAAATTATGGTTAAAATTGACCAAGGCAGAAAATTTCTGTCCACATTGTACTGGATTGCAAGCAGTATGTTTTGTGTTTTCAGATGATGCCATCCATGGAGATGCACTGGAGTCTGTCACACGTGGGGACTGCAGCATGTGTTTGTAGTAACAGACCCTCAGAGCTGCTGAGACAGAAACTGTTTTGTATAAGCAGCCCTGCTAGTGAGGTCTAGCATGTGGCTCTCTCTCTCCTTCAGACAGCTCTGGCTGCTCAGTTCCCTAAGCACTAAGTGTGATTCTATCATTTATGCCTGCTGGCTCTTAGACCCTGCCATGCCTTCTACCATCTCAGCAGCCTCAGCCTCCCTTGCAGTTGTTTGCAATAGCACCCAACAATAATAGAAGGGATGGCTGAGTAAAGACAGATGGAAAATTAATCTTCTGAGGTATTTTTTATGTTCAGTAGGAAAGAAGACTATGGAACACTGAGCCAGTGTGGCTCCAAAATGGGAAGTCACAGAGTACTGTGACCAAAAGAAGGCTTGCTACTCTGATCAGGAATAAATAAATGGGGGAGATGCTTCTGTGGGACCAAAGCAGAGATAAGACCTGTATCATCTAAGACATTTTCTCCTTGAAAGCATTGGATTTCTTCTGATCCAGGACAAAGTGTGAAGTTCTGGGTTCTTACTCAGTCCTCACTTTAGCAAATACTCGTCCAAGCTAGTGCCAGAACTGAAGTCTTCAACCATGAGATTGCTCTCAAATTCTCATAAAATGCATTGCTTTTTCTTCCTCATCATATCATGTCATATCATATCAAGACAGTGCAAACATCAGTGTCATTTAATGAACTGTAATGGCAACTCATTGGTTCTAGGCAATAACTTTTTATTTAGCTATATTATGCAAAGATTAATATTAGAATGGCAACTTCATCTATTATTATTTTTAAGCTGTCCCAATTTTATGGACATTGTATGACTAAATTGTATTTGTTCTTCTTCTTCCCCTTGCAAGCACAGTTTCCCTAATATTAAATCTTCCAACATCCTGCATCCTTTCTATCAGGGTGTGCTGTTGCTGAGCAACACCAGATTTGCTCTTTAAAATTATCCAGGTTTCTTTAGCCAGCTTTGTGAGTTGCTGCAGCAGGGAAGCAGTAATATGTCTAAATGCTTTAAAAATATACATACTTTTAATTCAAACTATTTATTAATGTTTCTTGTCTTTGGGCCATCATACATGGGTATGTGGCTATATGTTTAAAAATAATACAGTTTCACATAATTTTTAATTCTGCTATGAGGATTTTTGTAATTATATAACCATACTTGTATAACATATATTAACTCTTTATACATAGGTGTGAGAAGAGAAAAAAATTAAAACGTACATATACTTTGGAAAGTTCTTATCAGAGAAACTATTAATTGATTTTTTCCCCTAAGGCATATATAGCTTAACTGTCTAGATAGTCATAAAAGTTAACAAAATGTTTCTTTTGACCTTATAACTGAGTGTTGGAGGAGTTATTTTCCAGTAGATTAAGTGGAATTAACTATTTCAATGCAGACCCTGATGTAGGATCATGTATGTTCCAAATGTTTTATTCTTTTGTGTCAATTTTTAATGAGAATAGCAAAAAACTTTCATTACTTACTTTATTGAACTGTTCCTGTGAATATGACCATTACCAGCAAGGCTATAAAACATGTCTGTAATATTTGCACATATGGCCAATGTCTGATTAGTGGGGTTGCAAAGCAGGAGAGAGGCTGAGGTCTTGCTTACCTGGTGGAAGCTGAGACACCTAAGAACCCTTGTGAAAATTGGAAACCTCAGCCTCAGCAGAGGATTTTCAGTGTCTTCCTGCTCCTGTGCCATAGCCCAGGAACATTTTGGGAAAGAGAAGCCTTGAGCTTCTGGGCTGTTTACCAGGACCTCAGTCTGTTTGAAGCATGTTCTCCTCTGTGTTCAGCAGAAAGTAATGTCAGCATGAGTTCAGACTGTTAGAACAAGGCACTGAGAGAACAAACCAGTGGCAGTAAGTTTGGAAATAAAGCTGCACTTTCAGGCACAGAAAGGAAGAGACTGGGCTGCAGCTTCACACCTGCTTTCAGTTGATTTTCAGCTTGCTGTTACGAAACACAGCAATATCTTCAGTCCCTGCCCTTCATCCTCAGCAGCATATGTTCACTGTTCTCCAGAGCTGGTGCTTGTAGAGTTTTGCAACGAGTTATGTCAGGAGCTTATTTGACTAAAAATCAATATTCAAGGGGGTCTTGCTGGTTTGGTTTGCAGTTGCATCAATTTCTGTGTCAGACTCGATGTGCAACCATGGGAGAGCTAAAGCCAGGGTTAGTGAGGGAACAAGAAGGAGAAGTTTCATAGAGAGGGGAATTTGGAAGTCCCCTATTTCCCTGGCAGACTGGCTTTATGCTGGATTAGAACAGCTGTGTAACCATGGCCACAGATCTCCTAGGATAGATAAAGGGGTTTACAGGTGCTCTCTGTGTTTTTCTGTGAAGCTTGTAAATACCTGCTTTGCAGAGGAATAGAGCTGCAAGAACCTCATGTGTGAACCCGCGAAGGTTTATGGGACTTCTTTGCTGTCTGTGTGATACAAGAAGAGGGAGTTCTGGGAAGATACTTTTGCATAAACCAACAGTGTACCCATCAGCTGAATGTCTAAGTGAAAGAATCTTGCCTATTCTCCATCATAGCTTCCTTCTTATTGACTCTCTTCTTGTGTGCTCAAGTCAGTTTAACGATTAGAGATCAATTTTAAATTAAAAGCAGAGAATATCCAACTCCTGGAAGCGGAAAAGAAGGAGGCAGTTGAATACACATGCAGAACACAGACAGCTAGAACAAATCCTTTGGCAGCCATTGCAGAGGAGGCAAGGAAAAAAAGCACAGCAAATAATGATCTGAAAATGTTGATTACCACATTTTTAAAGCTGTCAGAGCTCCTTGAAAATGTTGACCCAAGCAATGATTACACCTAAGAGAAACAAAAGGTAATTACTTAGGAGATAACAAATCCAAGAAGGAAGGCAAAAATAGTATCAGGGGAAAGTGTTAAAATGTTGTGCAAAGGATGAAAGGATATTTTAAGTCCAGATGTTCCTTTATGAATTTATGGGAAATGAGCCTGCATTTGAATAGTACTTTGAAAGCTCTCCAAGGAGAGGAAAAAAAAGGCATTTTTAAATTCTGTAATTCTAATATAGCTGGGAGAAGTCTTTTCATTAATCAGCTCTCAGAAGGATGTTCCCAGATACAACTTTGTATTTCTCTTTAAGAATCTCATTTCCAGCAATGTTTGTAAAAAGAATTGGCTGCACTTAAGTTGTTGATGTACTTGCACCAGAATTTATGACACTAACTGGCACTATCTGTATGCGCTTGTTTCGTTGTGCTCTGCATGTGGTTTCTCACCTGTCTCCCATCTCTTTGCATGGATGATAAGCTCTCCCTGGACAGAGATAATTTTTGATTCTGTGTTGCTGCACACTTTATGTGTCTGGGTCCGAACCCTTGGCTATGAATCCTGCTTCGTGTCACAAGAAGGATAATGCCATTCAAATACCACTTAACTTTGCCATGCTTCAAAGTCTTCTGGCCTCTAACCTGTGCCCATAACCGTGAATTTCTGCTGCCATTTCTGAAGTAAGTTTGGCTGCTTTGGACTCCTGACCCTCCCTGACCCAATTTATCAAACTGAGTGACAGTAATTCCATTAAGTTGAACAGCTAGTTGGAGAAGAGAAATAGACTAAGAAGTGAATCACACGGACTCAAAAAGTAGTAAAACAAAGAAAAAAGCTCAATGTTTGTCACTAACAAAAACCCCAAACCCCAAGATTTTTTAGTTAATCTCTTTTTAAGGTATTAAACAAGAAGATGCTATATGCTTTGCTGAATCATAGCAGCATGAAAGGAAAATAATAAAAAAAGACATAAATCCATGCAGTGGACATGAGAAGTGACATTGGGCATGTTCCTCAGGATGAAAGACAAAGTTAAGTATACTATCTAGGTACTAAAATTTACAAGTCACCTTGTATTTAGTTTCTTCTTGGTAGAGCATTGAAGATAATTGACTGTGGCCAAAGTCTCTGGCAGCACCTTTCAAAAGCTGGCAATTTTCTTGCTGCCATTGGTTTGCATTTTCACATTACCTGCATAGAAAGTCTTGAAGAAAGACCATGGCCAGTTAATTAACTGGAAGACTTAGCTGAAGGTGGAGGAAAAGTGGGTTTGATAAATGAGGCTGTTGTTGTTTACTCAGTAGTTGAAGGGATTTGAAGCTTCTGGCACCCTGATGCACAGCCCTCTGCAGGTCAGAGAGCAGCTCACCAGTTTGCTGTAGTGTACTTCAGCTCTTATGAAATCAAATGATATCCACTCAGATCAGTGAACTTATGCTTAACTTAAATCATATTGCAAAGCATTCAAGAAAACATTTTCTCCCAATTACATGAAAATGAAGCTTGCAAAAGTCTTGAGAGATGAAGGATGTTTTAATGATATGCTTGATATTTCAAGATCTTTAATTTCAGTTTTTCAAAGTCACAAGTAGCCATGAATGCTGCACATCATTATCTAAAACAAACACTTCATGATTTCCCTAAGCACATCCTGGAAATAATGATCAGTTGCCGCCTACAGAAGATAACAAACAACAAATACTGCACTGTAAAAAGAATGAAATTTTGCATTGAAGCACTTACCCTATGCCTCTTTAAATTTGCACATTATTCAGATGGTATCTAACAGAGTATTTATTTATACACCAAGAGTTAAACTCATTAAAAAGCGCCACCACACAGGCAACTCAAGATGTATATTTATTTTCCAAAATCTCATTAAACTCAGGTACTTCTTCTACATTTCCTTTCATAATAATGAAGCACATACAGCGTTTCTGCTAACACTGAGTGAGGAATTTTTTAAAACAACTAGTACAGTTCTGAGACAAATCTGTTAAGACGAATGTATTCTGCCTCCCTTCCTACTTTTGACTTAGTGATTTGCCAAGGACTTCCTTCAACACCTTGCCTGGTTCCATTCTTCAGGTACACTTTACTACTACTACTACTACTACTACTACTACTACTACTACTACTACTACTACTACTACTACTTAACTTCAAATAGTTAACTACAATAAAAGTGCATATTATTAGTAACTGGAAGGGAGCATGAGAAACAGTAACAAAGGCTTCCAAGTATAAAGTTTTCTCTCAATGTGGAGTGTTTTGGGGGTTTATATAATTAAAACCAGCATTAGATCATAGAAAGGCAGTTTGGAATTTGTCAGTCAAGTTATTCCCTCAGCAACATCATCATTTTATTGCCCTGTCAGGAATGTGTGTATTTGTCCACACATGGCAGTAACTCCTTGGTAGTAAACCTGTACTCACAGGTATATTTATAGAATATGTAGATGTATGATATATATGTATATGAATATGTATATTCACAGGTATATATATAGAATATGTAGAAAAATAGATAACATTTATAATAAATATATATATCTGTATTTATAACATAAATATGAAAAACCCAGACAGGCACCCCACTATCTATTAGTGATTGAAAAAAATTTATGAACTTTACATAACTGACTTATCTAAATGCTTTGGCCTATCCTCAAAAGTTTCTCATTTTTCAAAATTGTTTTTAACTGGAATGACATTTTGAATGCCTCCTAGTATGAGTAATTGGACTAAAGCCTGGCACATATTTGTTACATTGAAAAAAATGATTAAAAAAAGGTGCAACTTCCAGTGTTTTTTTTTTTTTTCTTTTTTTCACCCTCTTTTTCCTGAAAGGTTCTGTAATTTAATACAAAGAACAACATCAAAAGAAAAAAGTTAAATCTATCCTCTCTCCTCATTTTTAGGAACTTGTTAATGTGACAATGATATTTATTTTTGGCTTTTTGAATTCTCTGCAGATTCACCTTATGTTCATTTATCAAATAGTCTTTTGAAGAGATGTTCAAAATTGAGATGTTTAATGGAAATATGTGATTAACACCCAAGCCTACCCGAAATGTCCTGGGAAAAAATCTATTGTCTGTAACTGTGATTAAAGTACTTCTGTAAGTTTATAGAAAAGTTTTCCAACTTCTTTATAGCTCAGTCTTCTTTGCTGGGGATTAAGGAGTGGGAGTTACACTTCTTTATTTTCATTATTGTAATAAAAGATAAGTATTGTTTAATAAGTATGTGAGGATGAATTCAGCAGTAGGGCTTGAAGACTAATGAAAACATTAACTATATAATCTTCCTAGAATTGCCATTTCCATAATCCAAGAATATTCCACTTAATCAGAACCATTATGGCAGTTCCTGATTCTCTTTTCTCAGGGGTAGTACTACAATCTGACATCACTTCCTGAAAAGTCATGGAAAAAGTTGTCATTGTGTAACATGAATGTCCCTTCTCGTGCCCAGCATCTGTGCAGATGTGATGGAAGTGAGTTATGCAGAACATGATGAGGCATCAGAATATTAACTGAGGAGGGGTCTATTGCAGCCAGAGATGTCTCTGCTCCTTGAGATTTTACTTTGTGCCAGAATTAAGGGTGACTTAATTTTACAAAGATCATCAGCCTGTGGTAAGGACTTGGTGTGCAGCACTTGTAACCTTTGTTTAAAACCTGTTATTGAGTTTCTTTCTAGTGATGAAGTATTCACTGCTCAGAAACAATCCTGAGCATGATGATAAAACATTGCAGATGCCTAGCTGGGGATGTTCATCTGTAAAGGTGGTGTTTTTTACAGCTGAAATATGTTATGCTAAAATATTCCCAGTAGGCCTAATTAAAACTGGAAAGCAAGCGAACGCCATATTTGCCACCTTTATGTTTTGATGCTCTTAACCTATAGTACATGCATTTATGTTTCAATAAAATTCATTAAGAACCACATAACTCAGAGATAAATGGCAGGAATTGTAATCATTGGATTATAAACCCATGACAATATTTTACAGTAGTTAAAATGAATTTCAGAAAACTCTTTCCAGTAACTTTGGGTTTAATCCAAAGAGTATCATAAAGCACTAAACGGTCCTTTATATGAACAAATATTGAGTTTTCTTCATGTTGTACATGTGAGGTACTGGCATACAAACCACAGTAAGTAGAGAATCCTTTTCTCAAGGCATTAAGGTGAACTAAAAAAGAATTTCCAGAAGGGAAATGTCCTTGTCTCTCTGCCTTCAGTGTGAATGACTGAATGCAGTAATCATTGCTCTCCTGTTTGGTTTGATATTGGCTTTCAGATTTCCAGTTTCACATCAGATCTTACTGGATGTGGGCATAAAACTTTAAGTCACCATCTTTGTTTTTGCTGTATCCTCTGTACTCATCTGAGGCATTGCATTCAGATTCAGATCTCTTGCTGAAAGTACATAATGATTAATAATTACTCAAGAATTAAAACTCCATGTTAAAAAGAAACATTTTAAAGACAGTATTCCTGTAGCTAAATAGCTTTCTTAATTATTATAAGACCATCTCCTCAATACCTTATTGACATTTAAGCACATATAATTGTCATGTTCCAATAGACAGTCTTTATTTTTCTTAATTGTTTTTCAGTTTTCCACAGGACTTGTATATTGATAAGCTCTTTTAAATGTTGATGTAAATAGTAGATTGTATCTTCAGTGTTTATTCTGCTTTTGAATGCCTCCCTTGTGTGTCCACGTGACCCGGAGCTAATGGCTGGGTCCTAGGCAGGACAGTGGCCTCTAATGGTAAACGAGCAGCTCACAGAACGAATTGCAGCGACTTTTCTCATTGTACTCGTAATGAAACTGCCTTTTCTGTGCCTTTCTTCAGAGCCACAGGAGGCACAGGCAGAGCAGTGGTCTCCCAAGCAGAGAATTAGGGGCAGCAACCAAGAGCCCTGAGCCACGGCCAGAGCCCCGGCAGGTTCTTGCTGCTGCCTCAGGAGAAGCTGGAGTGTGTAACGTGGTCACTGCAGGTGTGACAGCAGAAAGCCCTTTGCAAACCCTGTCACCCCATGTTATATCACCTCAACCCTTTGAACAGTGTCAGAAGAAGCAAAGTTCTGCTCCCTTTCCAGATCTCTGTCTGGTTTTCCCCTCTTTTCCCCTTCCTGGGAAAGGCGTGCCCAGTCATTCTTCTAGCAGATCCCAGATTATCTTGGTGGTACTGGAGTGTTGAGAAACCCTGGGCCAGTTTTACTGCTCCTAAAAAGGCACTGGAAGCTTTTTATAGGAGAAGGTAGAGTCTAGAACACAACAGAGGTCTGCTTGAACCCAGAGAGATGAGTTGGGAAGTAGTGTGATAATCTCCCTTTTTTTTCTGCTTAAATGTGGCAAAACTTTTACCATTCTGTATGCAAAAATCACGACTAACACAAATTCAAGTCTGTATCTAATGTATAGAAATCATAGCTTTGTGATTACTTTGAACCTTTTAATAGCATTTCCCTTTTGTCTTCATAATAGTAGATCACATTACAAAATTACCTATTGCTGTTGGAATTGGTGTGGTGGCAGGTCACACACAGATGTGCTGCACATGGATTTTTCAGCACCAATCCCAAGTTGGAGCCAACAGTATCCAGCAGTGCCAGCACTAACACAGTGCTTGCTTTGCACTTGTGGGTGTAATCATCAGGTCAAGATGAGAAACATTTGTCAACATCTGATCAAAGTAAATGAGCACATTTCTTCCCCAATGTAATCCTGAGCTTCCTGGGCTGCAGAGTTTGTTGACTTTTGTTGTGTGGGAAAATGGAGATGGTTTAGGCAGGAAATGTCCCAGAACCTCGAACAGGAACTGCTTTGCAACTGCTTTGGCTGAACTTACCCGGCATCTCAGGAATGTCATATTTTATTTTTTGCTGAAAGTCACATCTTGATTTTTCTGACAGTTGGCAGAGATTTTATTTTGCCACTTGGTGTATTACACAGATATAGGCTGCAGTTCCCAGGAACTCAAGGTTTTTCCACACTTATTTCTAATATTACTGTAATTTTGTGTGTTTCAGCTTCTGTTTTTCTTTTTTACCCCCCACAGCATTGCGATCTGTTTTGCTCTGAGGAGTAACAAGAATATCAGTGTTGACACCTTCTGGTTTCATCAGTTAGATTGTCAAAATTAATCTGAAATCTCAAATCTGTCCCTGACTGATTGCTTCTGTGCTGAAATCAGAAGGGGTTTATTATTCTAAATTTTTTTACAATACTTCATCTTGAATACTTCTAGCATTCTGGGTAAAAATTCTGTGAAAAAAAATCTGTGATTTGAGCCTTAATTTAAAAATGGATTTCAAAGAACAGACTGTTCCTGGACACATCAGATAGATACACCATTGAGAAGATATCAAATGCTTGTACTAACATTTAAGGCTCCTATTTTAAATATAAATAAATAATCGAGATTCATTGGGAACTGGTTATCAGTAGACTGAAGAACTTCTCCAAAATAGCCAAATTTCCATCATGGGTTTTTTTCTGAAATAAGAATAACAATGTTGCAGACTTAGTAAAGTAGCCAAAGGAGAAGGTAACAGAGTTTGTAACTTTAAAAATCTATTCCTTGGTGAAGACAGAAAGTATAATATTTTAAGACTTGTATGATGGCAGAGAGTAGATTAAAAGTGTGCAGAGAGATCATGAAAAATGCAAACTTCAGGTTAATGTTATAAACTGAGATTTAAGTTAAGGAAGCACAAGCAGTGCTATATGGGCCTTCCTCGGGCTCAGTATAAGCTTATTAAACTACTGATTATCTTGGAGTTTTCTAATCCACACTAACTGGATCATTTGGGGATAGACTTAAAATTATTTGATATAATAATTAACTCTTCCAAACGTATTTTTTCCTGAGAACTACTGGAAGATTTAATTTAACAAATAAACACTTTGTGACAATTCCCCATTTTTTTATATATAAAAAAATTCAATTACTGCTTCATAATCCTGTAAAAAATTGCAAGAGATTAGGTTGTCAGGAAATTTTAGTGGAGTTTCAACTTCGATGTGAGCAGTTAAATTGACTGCTCTTGTACAGTCAGTAAAAGAAGATATAAATATTTACTGGTGCTCAGTTGTTGTAAAGCAGTTATTTATAATTTACTATTCTTTTTTGCCTGCATGTTTCCATCTTTTTATATAGCATAGGTGTGTATTAGATATAAGGATATAGAGGATATAGGTAATACATGTATTTCTGTGGTACTGTTTCCATCAGTTCATATGTAATATTTCCTGCTTTCTAGTCTAAATACCTGGTGGACTTTAGAAGTACTTTCTGGAATGAACTGTTTATACTTTGCCTTTAAAATCCAGTGTGATACATGGTGATATGGAGAATAATAACTCAGTTGAGTTTTAAAAATTTGGTTCATAGTCTTTTGTAGATGTGACAAATAGAAATATATATACTCCAGATTTGTGTATTCACGTCTCTGCAAATTAGGAGTGATTATGTTTCAACAAGGCACAAACAGCTAATAATATAATAACAACATATTTCATCTGTGTTCTGAAATGACAATCAATGAACAATCTGAAGCTAATGACTGTGTAGTGTATTTGGAACTTCATAATGATTTGGGCCTCTCTACAGTTTTTCTGGGGACACCTGTGTGTTCAGCAGTGGCAGAATGAAAAGATAAAAAGGTGCTAAGGATTAAAGTCTACAAACTAGTACACAGGAATAATAAAAATATTGTAAGTGACCTGACCTTTGAGGTGCAATTATACATTAACTGTGGTGGATCATTAAAATTTCCTGTAGGATTCTATCAATCCAGCTTAAAAATGGGCACTGGGAAGAGCAAACAGAAAAACATTGCCATGCATGGATGTAGGTACAGGTGCAGCAGTGTTTGAAAGGCACACAGAAATAGCTGCCTGTGGTGCCACAAGCCTTGTTCTGTGGGAGCTCAGAACCTGAAAAACAAAAACCTCACCCAGTTAACAAAAAATACTTTTCCAAAGCTGTTTTCAGGAGCTGCCACCCATCCCAATGAGGAGGAAACAGAGGTGATAACTTCAGTGGCCTATCCAGGGATCCAGGTAAAACCCTGGTGCACTCCAGGACCCAGCTGAATCCCTGTCCCAGGTGTGAAATGCTGTGTAGAATGGTGCAGCACAGCCTCAGTGTTAAGAATGTCTCTTGTATCTGTTCTCTAAATCCTACAAGAACATTATCCCTGATTTTATGATAGTTTATGATCTCCTGTTAAGATTTTATAATGTGGAACTTGAATTTTCACAGAATGTGTCTTCTAAAAGAAAGCTTTAAAAATCACTAAGAAATGTTATGACTTGAAAAGTGTGTGTGCAGTCACTGAATCATACAGCACCCAGAGACACAAATCAGTCACACAAGATGGTTTAGGCAACACAATTTAAGTTTTTAAGTTCTTGAATTTTAAAATCTATATTGCAAGCATGAATATGCACTATTTAAAAGACAGAGAAAATCTATGATGAAGCTTTTTTTGTGGCTTGTACCTTGATCCACAGATTTTGTTGAGAGATTGTACTTTTTATATGAAAGGAAAGAGTTAAAATTTAGGACAATAACCACTTGGAGGTTTAAAGAGCCTAGATACAATGAAATTCTACAATTAACCTTAAAATCTTCCTCTGTAGAACTACAGATTAATCAGCCTTATATCTCAATCAACCATGAACAAGCAATACAGTGCATTGAACAAAAGAATAGCAGATTTCAGCATAGCAATAAATTGGATTCCTAGTGTATCTGTAATAGGAAATTTAATCCTGTAATTCCTCTGTGTCACTAACTTGACTCTAGGTCATGGTAAATGATCCCCAAAAAATTCTTAATCTGTTCGAAACCTGTATCAGACGAGATGGATGTACGTGTCTTGTTTGACGAGTGTGTGTTATTTAGAAACACCTTTTACTTAACTGTAAACATCATAATAGCTGATAATAGCTATAAGTCACTGATATGTTGGAAGCACTATTAAATTTGTCAAAAGCACTCTGAGACAGATTTTTAAATTTGTTTTAATTTGTACACCTTTCAGAATTCCAGCTGGAACTGGAAAAGGAGCTTGATTTACTGTATTGTGGGAACAGAGCACCTAGTAATCCAAGTAGACTAAAACCTATAATTACAAAATAGGGAAAAGATTTTCTTAAAAAGTAATTTCTGAGAAACTATTGAGGATGTGAAGTTTAAAATACATGGAGTCAACAACTGCATTTTATATAACATAGCTGTGGTATTTTATTGAGTTTGGATGGGACTCATTTAAGGGTTAACACTGTTCAGCACATGATGTCCACTGTGGCTCTGAAGTCAATCAAGTATGAATTTGTGTGTCTCATGCTGAAGGATAAGTGCGATGTGATGTGACGGGTTTTCTGCCTTTCTTCTTGAAACAACCAGATTTATTTGAAATGGGTGAGCTGTTGTACTCAATCTGTTCACAGTAGCTCCTTTCCTATCTTCTTAGCTGCCATTAACATTAACTGCAGGTATGCACAGAGAAAGGAAATTAAATGTCTTAATTTTCTTGCATCTGGTACACAGCTGTACTTTAAAAGCACACCATAGAGGGAGAGTGGGGAGAGAACAGCACTTCCTTTCATCTGCTGATCTCTGCTGTAATACAGGGTAGGAAATGAAGTATTACAATATCCAACTACTGCTGAAGATTTTACAACTAAACCCCTGGACAGCATGTTTGAAAGGAATTAGCAAATTTCTGTTCAAAACTCACTCTGAACAAATTCAAATAGTACATGGCAGCTTGGGAACATCCCAACCATACAATTGGACAGAGTTAATGTGGGAAAAGATGTTATTTTTCCAGTCAGTGCATATTTATGGTGAATCTATGGCATTCCTAATTTTTTTCTGAAAGTGAGACAGCAGCATCATTTTCCTCAACCACCTCTGTACCCAAGAGTCTAAAATTAGCTCAGTGTTATTAAGCATTGCCTGTGACAGGATCAGACTCACAGCACCAGAGATCAGGGCTGCTGGCTCATAGAGAAAACCAGGTTAAGGAGGGAGCTGCTGATGGTACAAACTGTGACTGAGCTGCCCACAGCTGGCTCAGACACCTTCTGTGAGTGCAGCCACACAAACACATGTTCAGTGACCAAACACTTGATGCAGATCACAATACAATGAGTTATCAGGACCCACTCAAGTTAGTGTTTACTGCTCTGTTGTGGGTGCAATGTTTTACCTTGGATGCATTTTCATGATCAGACTGAGGAGATCTATGATGAATGGCCACTGATCTCTCGTTCTTTAGCCTGTCCAGGGCAGAAGGTGGGGCAGCCCATTTTGGTGACAGTGCAGTTTTAGATTGGATTAAACTGATTATGAAACCACATCCTTACACAGCAATGTCAGTGTAATAGGAATGTAGAAAACAATTGCACTGTCATATGAATGAGCAAATTATTTTCTTCAATAAAAATACAAAATTTTTTATCCTAACATGTGTCTTTCCATGTCCTGCAATTTGCCAGTCACCATAGTGCAACTGCAGCAATATTCCTAACATCCTAACATCCATTATACATGGATGTATAAAAAAACTTGTCTTTTACCCAAAAGACCGGATCCGATCAGGAAAAAATAAGCTCCAACCTCAACTAATCCTTTTCTTTCAACGCCTCATTCAGATTAATATGTGTAAATTCCCTCACAGAATCCCTAATTGCTTCTAAATTTTTCCATCTGTGGACACAATTTTCTTTTATTTTTGTTTGCAGTGGAGAGCTTGTCTTGATGTATGCATTTTCAGCACATCCAAACAATCTTCTTAGTTTTCCAGTTTCTGTATGGTTTTGAAGAATTGCCAGTTTACAAGTGGTCAGTCAGACGGTACTCAGTGCGTGCTCTCCAGTAGACTGTGATAATTTTTTGCAAATTTTACTATGTGAAGATTATTCTAAAAGGGAAAGTGGGCACTGATAATTCCTCAGAGTGGTATGTGGTTATTTTTGCTTTGGACTCAAATAGGCCGGTCCCTAGCCACAGTGGCAGATATATCATCTGAGTTATGTAATAAATTTGTCACTTTAAATTCTATTTGGGAAGATTTAAAGAATTTAGGGCTTTATGATTTGGGACTCAGTCAGTACATAGTGTTCTTTCTGCACCGAGGGAGGAATAAAAGGTCTTGTTTTATGACTTGGCTGGTTGTCCTGCCTGTGATAGTTTTCTCCAGTGTGCGTGTTTTCCTTTGGTAGAATTATGGATGACAGAAGAGAACCAGAAGTAGCAAATTGCCAAATGACAACTTGACTTTAAAGACCAGAACTGACCATGAATGAAGTGAAAACTCTTTCAAACAAGTGTAAACACCTAATTCTTTTCTCACATGAGTGTCAATGAGAATAACTCCTGTGAGCCTGCAGTGATTCAGCTCAAAATAAAAGATGTGCAGCACCATTGTTACTGTTTCCAGTATGATGCTGTGTTTGATGGGACATGGTAAGTGATGTCAGAATTAAGACATTCAGTGTAACAGCAGGGGGTAATCTCAAGAACTAAATTTAAACAGAAGTACAGCCCAGACATGTCTTGTTCCATTTGAAAGATGGGATTCTTAGTGTATTTAAGCTGGCTGTGGAACATCCAATTACTATTAAATAAATGTTTAAGGTAACGATTTTGCTGAAGCCAGTTTGAGCATCCTTGAAGCAGATCTCAGCTAACTTCTCTCTCTTTTCCTTGTTTGCATTTTATTGTCCCATCTTGTGCTCTGCATAGCTTGAGAATCACAGTCAGCTGACAAAAATTCCTGCTATAAAGAGAAACCCTTTTTTCACTCAGTTTCCAGACAGTGTAGTGCTTCACTGAAGCAAGGGAGACCTTCCCAAAGAGCAGGGCACTGCAGAGATCAAGAGCATAATTGCTTGGCTGCTGAGCACCTGAAGGTTTCTACAGGGCTTTTGAATGCCTCGGCATAAGGTGGGGTAAAACACAGGTCATGTTTACAGGGTGTTATTATTCCTCTGTAATGATGCCAGTGTGCCTCTGCTTTCCTGTGGGAATGCTCTGTTCCAGAATAATCCTTTAAATCCTTTATTTGAAAATAGAATGGCTGTAGAAAGGAGAAACATGACAATACTTTGGGTCTGATAGGTGTTCGTCTGCAGTTCTCCTGGGTCAATATAGCCATGCAGGCAAGATTTTATCATAGTGTGGAAAAACCAGAAGGGTTTCTCTATTTTGAACTGATGTATCTGAATCTTATAAAGATTTTTCTCCCTATGTTAGAGTATGTGATGTAGTAGGCAGTGCTCTTTTAAAAACATTCTCTCACGTGCCTAATGTTATTTAAAAAAGAATCTCATGTACAAAACAAAGATACACCATTACAGCTGCTGTCTTATCTCCTTTATATCTCTCAGAAATCCTTTTCAGCCTTGATGCATCTTCTGGGTATCCAGATCCAGCTGGTGAGCTTTGACTGTCCTATTCATTCTTTGCCTTCTTTTACCTCATATGATCACCTAATTCTCAGTGCCAGCTATTTGTAATCCACCCTTCAAAAGAAACAAAGCCTAACAGAACAAGAAGCATCTTCTAACAAAAGTATCCAACTTTTCATGCTGTTCACTTGCCTGCATCTGATCACCTTGTACCTGTTTCTCTGTTCACACCTTGCTTGACACGAAAACCTTCTGAGGCAAGACTGGGTTTTATTCTGTGTTTGCATAGCAAAGAGGTGATTTTTCCTTGTGCTCCAACTACAGCTAACATATGTATTTCCACAATAGTAATGAAGAAAGGTTCTAATACTCCAGAGAATAAAGAAAGAAAGAAAAAAAAGCTTAAAAGGAATGGTGGTAGAGATGCAGGATTCAGACAGAATGAAAGTAGAAAGATGGAAGAATATGCTGGACTTCCCAAAACTCCTCAGTTATATAACTTCATATAAATTTCAGAGGAGTGTGAATTTATGTCCATATCATTATCAGATCATTCTACTTTATTATTCATTTTTAATTAAAAAAAAAAAGAAAAGCTCCTGAAGAGTGTGTTTATCCCTGCAGAGATCTTTCAACAAAATCAAATAAAAGACAATAGCTAAGTCAGTATTCTGCATCTCTCAGGTCTACGGAGGTAAGAAAAAGGAAAGGAAAAAGGGGATGGAGTAAACTGTCTGATCTCATTTTACACTCAGACCTGATTAAGGTTTTACATAAGATGATCAGTAGCAGTAATCCTACACAAATATAATAAAGACTTTTAGAAGGCATAATAAAGAATTTTTAATTTATATTTGTCAAATAGCAACTCTCACTTACTAAAAACACTCCCCTGACTGAGATTCGCTAAAACGAGATTAAAATCTGAAGTAAAGCAAGTAGACACTAAAATAAAAATAATGATTATTGCAGTGGGTTGGGACAAAACACAGTTATTTGAAACAGATCATAGCTGCTATAGGGTCTGACTTGCTCTGGCCAGGAAGAGGTGAGCGATTTTAATTTTCCTTTGGCTTAACAAAACACATTGGGCAGATCATTTAAACCAGATGAATTCATTTGATCCCAGCACTCCTTGTTATCCCTTATGAAATCAGTGAAAGAAGGGAAAGAATAATGGGCTGAAATCAAACATTTTCAGTCCATTTGCCAGTGTGATTCATACCCTCTCCAGGAGGGAAGTGCCACAGAAATCAGGAAGCTCTTCTGCTGATCCCATCACTCTTTGGAAGCTGGAGGTAAAAATCACTGGCCATGGTCGGCAAGATTCCCAGAAACTTCACTGAGTAATCAAAGGGATTTAAGAAGGAAAAAGAGGATAAAACTAATTCCATAAGAATTCTGTCACCATTCACTAAACCAAGCAAGTAATAGCAGTCTTTCAGTTGAATTTCATTAAATTTTGGATGAGACCTTGATAAAACATAGTGTTTCATGGGGCCATCACAAAGCACTCAACTAGATCTGTCTTTGAGAGGATGTTTATACTGCTTAAATACACTACTGACAGAAATACTGACTGAATTATAGCTGGCTTAAATGAAAAAAAATCTGCCTCCTATCTCTTTCCTTATGGAATCATTTTACAACCTTAAGTGAAAAACTAATCTCTGTAAGATTTTTGAAACTTGTTATAAATTTTAGTGAGGAATTATATCCCTATCAAATTCCACTGAGAATTTGAAAGGCCCATTATAAATGTGGAATTCTCTGGCAAAATCAGTAGTTCTCCAAATGTGTTCTACAGAGTCCAATGATGTTTCAGGGAAACCTTGTTGTTTCATTCTACTTGGAAATTTTGGTTACTCGATAATGGAGCAAAAATGTTTTTCAACACTCATTGTCTCTCTCTGGTAGCTGCAACCCATGACAGAAACCACCAAGGCAGGAATAATGGCATGAAATTCCATTGAATTCCATGAAATTCTCTCATGTTGGCTCCCCAACCACAGGCCTTGGGTAGCTGTGAAAACCACTACAGTTCTTAAAGCTCTTTCTTCCACAGGAGCCAGGTCCTACTCCTGCCAAATCTAATTTAAGTTCTTTTACATGTTCCTCTGAAATATTTCACTGGCCATTTCAGGTCAGTTCTTCTGGATGCCAGGTTCTGAACCAGCTACTTAAATCCTTACATTTTTCTTATGGAAAATTTATTTATTTTTATGTAACTTTCCATTGTTATGGCTGGAGATGTCAGCAGGGGAGTAGAATTTTGCATCAGTTCTTCAGATTTCACAGATGTTGATTTGCCCACAACTGAAACAGTGAAAAGAGTCTGCAGAATCAGATGTCCTAGCTGAAAAGGAATATAATAGGACATAAAATGTAGAAAAGTCATCTGTGTTATACTGAATCTTGGAAAAGCAGGCAGTAAAAACCTATTCTAAGAGACATTTAGAAAATGTGATTAAAAGTTATTTCATTTATTTAATCTTCATCCAGGGGCCAAACACAGTTATACCTGAGTATGACTGCCTCTGCTGTGATACTTTCTGTAAAAATAGTCATGGATCAACTTGATCCCTGGTATAATTATATGGTATTAAACTGTCCAATATGCTTAGCACACACACACAAAGACAGGAGAGGTCATTTGTGGCAGCAAAGCTTTAGAACATGGAGTCTTCTGCAAGTGGTTGTTGTTTCATAAGTGATAGTTGTCACTTCAATAGCTCTTCTGTTGTCAAGACTTTTGGTTGAAGCATGTGAAGCAATTCCTCTCTGGGCTCAGTGCTGTTATTGACTGGGGGATGGAGTGAACGTGCTGTTGCTGGGAAACTGAGAGGGAGAGGCAGAAGTAAAACATGGCAGGTGGAAGCAGCATGTGGAAATGATGGTGTTCCCTTTCAGTCTGAACAAGATGTCCTTGGTCTTTTATTAACATGTACCTGTTGTAGCAGTCTATGCATAGGTTGAAGATGGAGGTGCTTGGCTGTCATTGGGAAGTTATGATGTGGTCAAAGCACAATGAGGTGTGATTTCAAGTAAAATGTTACATTACTGGCAGAATGTTAGGGGAGAAAATGTTATACATGTTTCAAGAGCAAGAGAGCTATCTAAGTAGTGATTTTATATTTTCTCTGCTTATTTTTGGGTAGAGATGTATCCATTTAGTGGGCTGTGGGGCAGTAGAAGAACCAAAAAAACCCAAAAAAGCCAGAAAAGAACAGAATAACTTGGGGTGAAGTATCTCAGTTTTTAATCAGAGGATTATCAAGAAAATGCCATGACTATCATTCTAGGCAGAGGTCTGCAGATGCTACTAATGCATATATTAAAAAAAAAAAATGGAAAGATTAAGAAGAAGGACAGAAAACATATTGGAAACTATTTATGTTTTCAAGAGCAGGGCATAGTGTTGGTGCATCATGCTTGTCCTGATGGAGCAAACATTTTTAAAAAAGAGATGGTAGGAGATAAAAATGACAAGAATTTTTACTTAGAATAAATGTGTACATGATGGCTGACATCTTGGTGTGAACTAAATCAAGTTGTCCAGAATGAAAAAATATAGATAAATTTGCCTAAGAAACTAAAAGACCCTGAGTGAGGTTGTAGGATTTATGTCCTGTACAAGCTGGACACTGAGGGAAACTTTTAACCCATATTCCTCAATGGCAGAACCCAACAAAATGACAAGTAACATTTTTGGATTAGAGCCAGCTGAGTTTTCCTCTCATGCCCCCAACTAATGTAGGATCTACAGGGAGTATGTTAAACCTAGAAGTCAATACATTTTTTACTTGATTTGGAATAAAACTGGCAGGGAACCGTAGGAAGTATGAACTTTAATTTTAGACATCCATTCCAAAGATAAAAAGCTTTTTGTCTTCCAGAGGGCAAACTGACCTAGGATGTTACAGAAATCTGGGTTTTTTTTTTTTTAGAACTCACATAATGGGAAATGAAAAGTTCCTTTTTTCAGTGGTGGAGATTACAGAAAAAAGAGCTAAGAACCTTCACATGAGAAGGAATATGTTAGTGCAATTTAAATATAGCACAACTTCCTTCATGTGCTGTCAAGGAAGCAGGCTGTTGTTTTTTGTCTTCTGAGAATGAAGAGGTAGTAGGGGGTAATCTGGCTGCTATAGCTCATGGCTACAGTCAGATGATCTGAGACTGTGTATGCCAACATGTACAAATATAGTAGTATACAAGGGCTATACACTGAACCACACAATTAATACTGGAAATCAAAGATGTGACACTGAAACTGCGGAAAAATAGTTTCCCAAATTAATATGTGCATCAGATAACAAAGAGTATACTTCTAGGTACAGTTTTAGGTAATATTGGAGGTACAATTGACTATATAATAAAGCTAGGATCATAGCCTAAATAGATTTGGGAAAAATGAAAGTGAGGAGAGTGCTGCCAAGAAGTTAAACATGGAAAAGGAGAAATGTGCCCTGGAAACATGCTATGTTTTATACTGCAGAGCTTTATTAGAAGGAAATATTTCATTAATCAAGCCTGGGGCAGAGAAATAGTGAAATATGCCAAAGATGACAATAATATGTAAATAACACCCAGAGAATAAGGGCATAACCCTGCCTCATGGAAACCAAATGAGCTTTTGCCATTGATTGAGTAGGATCAACATCTTCCAAAAGAAGTCAGTGGGAAATCACTATGAGAAATGCCCAGATTAAATGCACTGAGGATATTTACATTTGGATACTGAAACTTCCTTAAAAAATTAATTGTTAAACCTGACCCACTGAATATAAATTAAGAAAGGAATTGCTGTCCATCCCAAGTTTCTCAGTCCTCATTCTGCCAACCTTACTCTGAAGTAAAATCAATAGGACGCTTCAAAGGGCAAGGTGCTGCTCACTATAATGCAGTGACTTGCTAAAATACATTAGAAACCATTTCTGGGGGCTCTTTAATTTGCGCAAATGTTGATGACAAATAACTTAGTGGATAAAGTATTATTTTACATATGTTTTTTTGAATTCATTCTGGTTTCCAAGCTTTGCTTGTGATGTAGAGTTTCTATGATCCCTTGGCACATCACAAATCTGACTACAGCTCAGCCAGCGTAGGTACTCTCATTCCAACCTTCCATCCACTAAGAATAACTGCAAAACAAGTTAATGTCCAAAATTCATGAAAACTTTTGGGGTCATATGTATTTGGAGTGATGCCCAGCATATGCATTGCAAGCTTTCAGTGTGTTGGAAATGCTAATACATTTTAAATATATTCCATCAGATTCAGCCAAGACATGCCTATGAGCACAGAATGATGCAAAAGGAAGGATGTGCCAATTAAAGCTAGTAGCAAGTCACTTCAGTGTAGGCAGAGTGCTGCTTTCTTCCAGGTGAAAATCCAGCTGAATGACATATCCACAAGTCATCTGCTCGTTAGAGAGCGTGGCAGGAAGAAATCTCGCTTGGGTTGCGTTTTATTGGCAAAATGTCTGCAGAAAGTGGATCAAAGCAGCATAGGCAAGAATTAATGGAAAACCTCTGAGTTTTCTTTGCTTTGGAACATGCCAGCCTTAAGCCATGTCAAGGGAAGCACATCAGAAATTTTTGTGACACATGAGGGGAAATGATGCTGTGGCACAACCTTTTGGTGCCATCCAGCACCAAAAGAAGAAAGAAATTTAAAGAAATTCTTCCAAGTAGGAGCTGCAGTGCCAGGTCCCCCCTCCAGTACCCTGTGGCTGGCAGATATAGGATACATGGGAGCAAAGAGTGGGAGAGAGGCAGTAGTGCTAGAGCCTGGAATTGCCCTAGCTAAGGAAGAACCTTGGTGTGAGGCTCACACTCAAGTTAAGTGCACTGGCAGATCTTGAAGGCTAAATTTTAAATTTAAATGGACAGGTATTAGAATTGCAGATATTGGCACTCTATTTTGGGAATTGAAAAATTAGTATGTAACTTTACCTGACTGCTTTAGTGATGGCTGTTGTTCTTTTCAGATAGAGACAGAAAGCACTTGTGAAGAACATTACAATATTCAGCTACAGGGAATCAGAAGAATTGTCACCAGAACCTTAAAAAAAAAAAAAGGGTTAGAGAAATTCTTAATCTTTTAGAGAGTATTTGTAAGCAGTGGAATTTTTTTTACTATGGTGCATAGTCTCTCAGCCTTACGTTATTCTTTTAGCAGAGAATTCCACCTGGAAGCTGTTGTAGGTAGAAGGGGAAAGAGGAAATAACACTGTCTACATTTTACAAATGGAAAATTAAAGAATAGTTCTCAATGGCTAGATTTGCAAAGTTTTTTATTTAAAATCCCCTGGAGTTGGATGTCCAGATGCCCATAAAAACCTTGCTCTGAGCGACATGCCTAAGGTCACAGGGGAAGCCTGTGGCAGAACAGGAATTTAAATCAGCTCTCTTTACTCTCGTAAACAACATCATATTTCCTTTGAATTAAGCCATACTTTTCCAGCCACAGATTGCTGAGCTTTTCTGGTTTTATGAAGACCCCGATTCTACAGTAAAATCCATGTCTCCCTCAGCTTCCTTTACGGTGAAAGCAAGACACTAAAGTTAACTTCCTCATACCATTCAAATTTAGATATTTAATTCAGCTGCCTGCAATAGGGCCTCTGAGTCTGCACATAATCAGGGAAATATACTGTGAACAGAGTTAGGTAGTGAGGATGCTCTGAACTGCTCTTTCCAGACTCCATTGACTATATTGGATGTCCATTCTACTACAGTTTAATGTTAAATAATTTCCTAAAATGATGAGCCATTGGAAATAGGGGAGTTCTTACCTGTCTAAAGGAAAGTGAGGCAGGAGGGAAAAGAGACAAAGTCCTTACATAGGTTTTTACTCAATGTGTTTTGGAGCACCTGCCTTATCTGCCACACTCACTATTCAAACAGAAGAGAAAAGAGTGAATAATTTTTAAGAACTAAATGTCACTTTGTGAAGTCAGTCTAAAAATCAATTAAATGTAAGGGCCTTGTTTATTAAATAACTGTTCTTTTATACTGTTCTTAATACTCATTAGAGAATGATCCATTTTGAAGTAAATGTAATTACCATTGTTAATTAATGAATAGAAATGACGGGGAAAACCTCAGGGAACCCCCTTTAATACTACAAAGATATTTATTTTAATATATAAGTATATACATTTATGACAGATGGATCATTTTAGGAATCGAGCTCTATTCACCACCTTTACGTACAGTATAGTATTCTACACCATGTACTGTACTCTAATTAGGGAAGGTGATTCAGTTAAGTGATCAGTCTGATAATTTATTTATAACACTGTTATCCAAATTGTGAAAAAAACAAAGACATGAACAATTAGAGTTTTTTTAAGCTATTCCTTAAATGCTCTATTTTTCAATGAGGACTCTGTCAAGGGAATCGTATAATTTCCTCTATTTTGTCATTGAAAGGAGCATTTTACACATAGTCCTTAGTTTTTAATAGACTGATTCAAAGCTTCTTGCTGTCAATGCATTGATATCTTTGACAATTTACTCAACCCATAATTACAGACAGGGTGAAGAACAAGGGAGTGGCCCAGAGTGCTCATTGCAGGGCAGGAGGAGGGCAGGGCACAGGCTTGTCCCTCACAATTACATGTTCCCAAAAAAGTTTCTAACAGGAACTACTCCCAGCAAATTCCTACACTGAAATTTGCTTTTTAGAAACCTAAGGTTTTACTACTGAAGAGACAGCAGAAGAAATTACAATCAATTAGAAAGCTCATTCAGTAACTCATATTTCTGTGGGATTAGTAAGAAACAGAAAAGTAGCAAAAACCCCCAAATGAACATTCTTTGAATAAAACAGATAAATGTAAATTTTTGGGGAGATATTTGTTCAAGGCAGTAGTATGGATTGCCACTGAAAAGACACATCTCTTCAGAGAGAACTAATGTCCCTCTTTTAAACTGTCTGACTTTCCTCAAGGGTAAGAAATGTCCCTGCCCAGGTGTGCTGTGCTCGCAGCTGGTTAGATAAAGGACCCAGTTAGTCACACATATCCAAAGCCAGTGCTCCCTGGAGGTAGCTGTCAGTATTATAATCACCCTGGGATCTGCCTTGGGAAATTATAAGACATGAGGAGAATAGTTAATTCTATGGAAAATGTCACAGAAGAACCAAACATCAGGCTCCAGATAAAAATTCACAAAGTGAAAGGAATATCGGTATTCAGTGTGAACAAAATCTCCCAATCTTTTAAACCTTGTGCTTCCATTTCAGAGTTAAATAATACTAGAATTCTTAATATCAGTACCAAAGTCACAGGCTGTTCCATTTTTTAGTCTTAAATAGCCCCAAATATATGTTTTAATGTCTACAGAGCAAAAAACCACCAAACCAACCCAACAAACCAGTTGTGCTTGAATTATGGCTTCAAGGAACTGTCCTGTATTTCAGTGCTCCCCACAGAGGAGTCAGTGGGAGGATGCAGAGGCACAACTCTGTTATGGGCATGTGCCAATGCCTGGAAGATGCATTCCCTGGGTCATGAAGAGCCTTTGGATCCCTCATGCCCAGGTAAAACCACACTCAGCCAACAGCAGCTACTTCAGATAAAGTGATGGCAACAGACTCTCTCTTTTGTTCTGAAGCAGCATTGTGTGCCCTGCATCTGCAGGCACATTGTCTTAGGCACCTGTTCCCAATGATTCCTCTCTGCCCTGGGTAAATTTCCAAGAGTTTAAGACACAATACTGCTCGGAGTTTCCCTGGGGCTTTGCTCTGCAGCTGCCCTGCTTTCTAATGGTACAATCATACTCTAAACTGACAGGTGTTGCAAGCGTAAGCGAGCAAGGAGAAATAATAAAAAGGGATCTAAAGAGCTCAGAAATATGTGCAGGAAGCAAAATGAGATTCAAGCTGGAGAACTGCAAGGTGATACATCTGGGGGAATTGATAAATTCAGTTCTGGCCAGCTCAATAGCAGAAATGTGCAAGGAATTTAAGAGATAACCAACAAAAAAGATTAAGAGGCAGGAGAGTGTAACTTCTGCAGATCATGGGTAGCACAAACTGGGCAGTCCTGAGCCCTTACTTAGCACATGGAAGGTGATCATGGGCTTCCAGGATCCAGTCCTATTCTCAGCCCAATAAATGATAGAATTAATGTTCAGATGAAAGGTAATGAGGACAATCCAAAGGAAAGAAGGCTGAGGGATAGGAACTGACCAAACTAAAGTGCAGGAAGCCATGGGAGACAAAATGTTTCCCATGGATCAAATCTGCATCAGCATCAGGACAGGCTTGAAAGAGAACCCGAACATTTTATCTCTGATTTCTTATTCCATAGGTTTTTGGGCTGCTTGTGTGCTTATTACCTGGATGTGGCTCTGTTTCTAGTGGCTGAAGGAGATGAAGGATGATAAGTGCTCAAGTGAAAATGTGAGGGAAGTGTGGGGTTTTGAGACAGAAGCGAGAAGGTTTTCATGCACATGTTTAAAATGGCATATGCGTGTTTGGCTTTGATTGTAAGGTATTACTTGTCTGTGAAATGGTCAAAAGAGATTACAGTTGTACTTGATCTCAGACTAAAATTTACATCAATTAATTCCAATTTGTCATGTTATAGTTAAACTATATTTCAAAATTGTTTCATAAAACTGGGCACAATAGACAGTTCTAAAATATTGTATATTTAATAATTCCCTATACTTTAAAATTCTATAAGGACAGTAAAAAAGTTCAGCTGCCATAGTCACTGTGTAATTTAAAACAAAACCTTGGTGAATTGAAAGATAACATTTTCCAGGGCACCTGAGCCTCATAAGGTATTGCACTTTGAAAATTCATTTATAGCTGGCATTTCCAGTGTGTGTTTTTGCATCAAGTGCATTTACTTCAGAATAATTTTTTTCACTATTACTACATCCTTTATTCTTGACATTTGTTTTTGTCCCTTATCATTAAAAACCTCATCAATTCAATATACTTTTCAACAATTTCTTTCCTAAGTACAGTAATACAAGAGAAACAACTGCTGACTTGTGTGTTGTGAACTATTTGAATATGTCCATGATTCCACTGTACATAGGCAATGTTTTAGACACAGGCAGCTCCATATAAATCATGCAGTCCTGGAGGATGATTTTAGGTGACTAGGAAACTGAACATCTGTTCTGTAGGTGAACAGAATGGCAGCTAATCTCATATTGTCAGTGTGTTTATTCCCAGCCTTTTTTTTGTTTGATGCTTGGCTATGCCTCAGCGTGGATGATGCAAATGGCATCTTTTGAGAAGTAAGAGCATACAAGTATTTGAAACACGGGCAGGGCTGATTTAAAATCTTTTGCCACAAGTTGATCATGCCAGCTGTTGGGAAATGCTCACCAGCAACCATATGTTGTGAACGAGATAAGCAATTACTGTGCACCATCCAAGCTTTATCCTGAACATGGGAAGATTGTGCTTTTTAAGGTAGAACTCCTGAGGAAAAGTACTCCCCCAGTCCCTCTGTCTGTACCACCTATTAGAGGGCATTGTTGCTAATAAATACCAGCAGTAATACTTAGTGAGAGATCACTGAGCCAAATCATAAAGTCACTGCATACCCTTGGGTTACAATTCCATGTCTCTGCAGGAATAATTTACCCCAGCAAGAGCTGGATGGGGCTGTGTTTGTGCTATTGTTATTTCCGCCTCACAATTGTTGTTTTCATTGTGATTGAGCCCTCAACCATTTGTTAACAATTTAGGTTTTTGTCAGAGGTGTGGCAGAGAATGCAAGCTGTTTTGGAAAAAAACGGTTGGAACAAGTTACTTTGACTGGTCTATAGAATTAATCAAGATGACAATAAAAACAGGAGTGCAGCTCCAGCCTGTCCCTACAATAGTGAGAGATAGGGCCAGATAACATTTCTCCATGTTATTCCAGGAAGGTGGTGAGACCTGTGTGCCCCAAGCTGTTTTTTCCCCAGCCTGCAGCAACATAGACTTGCTGAACAGCTTTTTCCTGCTGTTTGTGGCCCTGAGCAGACCCTTGCAGGTGAGAAAATATGGGGAAATTAATATTCTGTTTGCTTTTACTAAGGATTTGGGATTATAATGTGGGATGTTCTGTATTAGAGAATATTTGCAACTTTCCCAGTATCATAATTTTTTCAATAGCTTTCAACTATGTAGAGACTCTATGAACATTTTTTCTGTTAATATTGCAGTAGGGCCAATACAGAGACTGAAGAATTGGTTCTCAGCTGAATGCCACTGCTAACAATTGCTGGTGACATTGCCTTTTTTTATTCTTCACCCATGTTTGTGTCTCGCCTGAGCTGCAGGAGAATTTTCTCTAGTTAATATGTAAAAGCAGGTACTCTGCTGAGTTGCCTTTTATCTGTCTCATGCAAGGCCATGCATCCTGAAGAGGATCAGTGCAGTCATAGAGTGCCTTCAAAGAGCTGACTGACCATAGGATATAGTTTCAGATACTAAATTACTCTCAGAAAATGTATAGAAGGTCTTCTAATTTGTGTGTGTTTCTGAAAGAGATGTACAAAATTATCTTAAATGGAATAATAGATATTGACCTGTCCTTGCAGCCCATGAAGAAAACTATAAAACCTCATGTCTTTTTATTTTCATAAGTGGGGAATTCTCCCTGCTACAATAATTATTCTTTGCATTTGGTCTAAGTCTGGGACTTGTTTGATAAACAGCTCACAGAGCTGCTGAATTTTGTGTTTGGCATTCTTAGCATTTCTGCCTAATTTGGGGCTAATCACCTCAGATATTCAAATGGATTAGGGAGGAAATGGCTTTTCATACAATCAAATCCTTTGAATGGGTATTTTTACTGGAAGGGGTTATTTGGGGGCTGTAGTCAGACAGCAAAGCCTGGATTTGTCATACTTTGATGAGAAGGAATTGGGTTAGGAAGCAGCTTGCCATTGCCTTGGAGAGGCTGAGAACATTGCAGTGCTGGACTCTCAGGGAACGTGACTTTTCTCCTGAGACTCTGAAACAGGAGCTGAGCAAAGCTGAAAATCAACCTCCCCATGTAGGTGCTCTGCAATCCTAGAGACCAGTGCCAAAAAAGTCCCCAGGAAGGGACAGTTTTAATAACAACACACTGAACCCCAGCCATGAGCAAATAATGTCCTTTTCAACTGTTATGTGCCATCCTGTGCTGCTCCATCTCATTACATTTTATTTTGAGGCTTCACATACACAGATGCAGAACAGTTCAGAATAAGAAGTTAAAAAGGCTTGTATTAGGGGTAGCTCAAGAATTTTTCATATAGTTACAGAAGAAATTCCTCTCCCACCTCTCCTGAAATGTGATCATTATAATAACATATATTCCAAAAGAAAGCATCTGTATCAACACCTCCTGACATAAATGAATGGAAATACTGACTTTGCCTATTATTATTATAAAGGTTGTTAGTTCTGCTAATAAAATGTTTCTTAAGCTCCACAGCTAGATGGGTTTCCTGTGGAATTGTCTAAACCCTTCCAATGCTAACTGTTTTCAATATTCAGAAAAGCATTTGCAGAACTGCTGTACCAGAATAAGGCCACCTTTCCCAGGAAATACAGCTCCAGTTACAGTTGTATTGAAAAGAGGCCAAAGAGGCCAGAGCAGAGCACTTATAGACACATTTCCTCGTCATACATGGAATGCTGAATTATTGCTGCCATGCAGTGCTTGGGTTTAGAACTGAATTAGCAAGGTGAAGCTGGCTGCAGCAGGACCAAAGGGCATGGAGACAGAGTCCTGCACACTTTTACCACTCCAAACCTTTCTGTCCCACACATACAGTGCACTTTAACTGCTCGTGGGTTCTTGTCTCTTTTCCAAAGCCCACAGGCTGCCTCGCCCTTCATCTTCCTGAATTCTTTACCATTTTCTGGCAGCCATCTGCTGTGTCTCAGTCGGAAATGTCTGCTCCTCTGTCTTAATTTAAAAAAAAACAACAAACCCACAACATTTTCTTCCAGTTCTTTTGGAGAGCAGTGCACACCCTGGGCTGCTGCTCACAGTGAGCTGTATCTTTGTCTCCATAGCTGTAACTTTGCACAGAGAGAAAATGGGCAGATGTAAGATCAGCTTGCAGAGTAAAAAGTGGATGAGCCTCCAAACAATCTTGTATTCAAACCCAAATTGACTGCTGAACTTTCAGCTCAATTTTAATTTCCCTTGATGCCTTATTTTTAAAATAAATATGCAGGGCTTATTTTCCATTGGTATTATCCAGCCTCCTATTGCAGCTGTTACCAGGATGTTCCAAGCAGCCACACGGGGTGGATGTGAGAGGTCTCAATATCTGCAGATTGGTTACAATAACAATCTCTCTTGTCCCTCAGTTCAAACAATTTAAAATGTCATGTCAGGAGTGGAAGGATATTAATCACTGCACAGCTAGAGAGAGTTCCTAGGACGAAGTCTGAAACTGTGGATTCAGAAGCCTGTTGAATGAGATGAGGGGAACTTTTGCCTTGGAAACTCAATTCAGCAGATGTGAGATCCTGTAGGTTCTGAGTGCAGGTCCATGGAGCTCAGCTTCTCTCCTGCTTCAAAGAGAAACACCATGTTATGTGCAGGAGCATTGGCACATGAAGGGTAATATTTAGGTATTTAGAGATAACTGAAATGTAAAACTAAGCAAAACAGTTTATTTTCCTCGTGACATAAGTAGCATTTTGTTTAAGCAGCATTTAATGATTATAACAGCAGAGATCAATGATTTTCTTTCATAATTAGCCCTATTAGAGTGAAGTCATGCACATGGTTGACCTTGAAACAAGAATCAATATTTTTTTTTCTTTTGTGTACATTTTCCCTTTTTCATTTCTTTAGTCATTTAACATACTCCTTGACCAATATCTGATGTGATGTAATATCTAAGAAAGGATTGAATGCAGATGTTTAACGTAAGTTGCATGTTCTTTCACTGTTCTGATGTATCAAATTACCAAACCTTGTAAGAGTGAACAAATGTTTATCCAAGTGTAATGCAGATTCATTATGGTGATGTTAGATTATGTTCTGAGGTAATGATTACATGGTCCATTGAGACATGTTCTTGATTTTTTTATCTGACCTATTGTATGATTTTAGGCAAGTTATACGCTTACTCCCTGCCAGTCATTTTCCTTACCATGTTTATCCTGTCTTGTTTATGTAAATAGTAAGATATTTACAAAAGAGTGAGTCATTGACTGTATTTAATAGGATTTACCACAATATGTTCTGGTCTTGTTTGAATCTGCTTTGCATTAAATTATTACTTATAATCATGGCTCTTAATCCACTGCAGTCACCAATGGCACATTTTCTTTGGGGAATCTGTACATTAATCCTCTCTTATACTGATACTGTTGTAATGATATTAAAGTTGTAAGTGGTTGAACTGCAAAATTCAAATCTAGTAATTTAATAGTCTGAGAGAGCTTTGAGAATTATTTGGTTTAGTAAAAATCAGAGTAATGGGAATATGAATTTTTGTAATTACACTGGTCACCAGTAGCTCAGGTTGTCCTTCACTTCTCCCTTAAGTTTGAGGGCAGAAGTTTTAAGAACTTGCCAGATATTGCTCACACTTTTGTTTCCATAAGACTGAAATTCTGTTTTGAAGATTATTTCCCTTTTGCTCTCCTGCTTGCAATATTCAGTTAAATATAGGACAGTATCAGCTTCATGAGAAGCTTCAAGTTTTTATGATATCATAGGAATAGCTGAGCTAAAATTGCAATTAAAGACTGAAGCCAGATGGAACATCATCAGTAAGATGGGGGTAACGTTGGAAGAGGGAAATTTCTAAAGAAACTCAGAAATGAATAAAACAACTCTTTGTCTTAGAAACTTGGATAACCTTGGAGAAAACCAGCATTTTAGAAATACTTAGTCTGGTCGTAAAAACATTTTCTCTTCTTTCTTCTCCCATGGAACATGACAGGTACTAGTTAAAATACAAGGCCAGTTGGAGGAAGAGTACCGCAGGTTTCTTGAAGACACTAAAAAAACCAACTGTTATTCCCTTGTCCCTCAAAACCAGAATTGCTCATATTTCGATACATACATATTCAGTAGCAAATTATGTTTGAATAACTACTGAGAGTGAAGGGGTGAAGAAGTTATAGAAGTGGTATTTGAAACTCTGTAGGAAGAGATTCCTTTTCCATGTGGACAAGGATTTTTCTAGATTTGTTTACCAATCGTGCTCCAGCTGCATTTCCCCTTTTGCTCTTGATATAACTTATTTCATAATCAGCATAATTTACAGTCAGAGCTATGTCTTGAGAGATCCTACATACATTTTAGCACTCTATATGTATATGAGAAACCCCATGATTATCATCATGATAAATTATTAATTTAACTACTGACATGATAAGCGTGACATTTCTATAGAATATTTCAAGCATATTTCTAAGAGATGATAGAGTTCAGAAGAAAATTTGGCTCTTGTTAAAATATTTAACTGGAGTCACTTTCAGAACCAAAGTAGTTGATGTCTGTTCCTCAGTTTGTGCATCTGTATTTGTGTGTACACAGCCCCAGGGAAGGCAGGTTTTACAAAGGGAAGGTACAGAGATGAAAAACTGATTAGTTTTAAGAATCTCCCCCAGAATCATGCACATGGGTATATGCATATTGTACAGAGCATGTACGTCTTGCAAAACCTGCCAGGCACAGGATGAAATCCCTTTTATGAGGACAGCTGGAGAGTTATGCAACTTCAGGAGGATTATGCAGATGTGTATATGCCGTGAAGTTGTCTGATGGATTATGAGCCTGTGTAGGTTTGATTTAAAAAGAAAACCTACTTAATTCTCTTCTGTAGTGAATGGAATGTTTCCAGAGAGGGCCAGAAGCCTGGAATCTTCAGAACTGAGAGTCTGATGAACGCACAGACCTATTCTGGTGTATTCATTTGACCAGCGATGAGAATTGACCAAGTTTAGGCAGGACCTGTGTTACTCTGTACTCCCTATAATGGAAATTATGTTCTCAGTCTCTACAGAACATGCCCAAAGCTCAGTATAGACAAATTAGTTGTAAATTAACCCTATTGAACTCCTTTTGTAATATGCCACCTAATGAAGATGGGTATTTTACACAGTTTCATTAAACTGTAAACATTAAGTAGACATGTTCTATCAAGAATTGCATCAGTCATAATTAGGAGGCAGATGTAATTTTACCTACTGTTTCACTGGAAGAGTTTGATTCTGTTTGTACTCTGGCACTGCCCTGGCAGAACTAAGTGCCACCATCTTCAACCTTTGCAAACAGGAATGCTGGAAGCAAATATGCAAAGGGAAAGGCACAGCTATTTCTGGTGGCTGAGGGCTCTGTTCACTCAACCACAACACGTCTTTGAACTGGAGAAAGCTGCAGGGAGTCCTGCAGGTCCATCATGCTCTTTCCACAAATGCTTTGGAGAAATGAAAGTCCTTGCACTCATGAACATGGATCATGAGTTTTTTCTGCTTTGAAGGAACTCATCTTTAACATAGACAAGATACACGGACCACTTTTGAAGTTCAGCAATCCGTGTACAGCAGTGCCTAAAGAAGACAGAATCCAGAATTTATTTCAGGTGGAAAAAGTTGTCAGAGAATGCAAAGCACATGCACTTTGATGCAGTACCCCTTATGTAGTGTAACATCATTATTGTGATAATAAAAACAGATCAATAAAATACTCCACTGCAGTTGGTTAACTGTTCTGAAACTCAAGCACCCCAAAACCTCCCAAACTGCCCCATGATGCCTGAGGAAATAAATTGTAGGGCAACACATTTAGTAGATATACTTCATGTTTTTCACCTGCTTCTGTGTTTAGGGATTCTTTGCTGTCTGAATATGAAATGCACCTTAAATAATTGCCCAAACCTACAAGTTAGAGGCAGGGATGCTGTAAGCACAGCAGGCTGAAATGATTCAAAACCACGTTGTCAGTAGGTGATCCTGATTGTATTAACATCCATTTCACATGAGGGTCACAGCTTTTAGTTCAGTGAATTTGCTCTTCATTTATATGTCTATAAAGGACAGGAACAATCATAAGATACTCCCTGTGATACTCTGAAATCAATACAAAGGACCAAAGAACAAGGAAGGCTGCTAACAAGCTTTCAGGTCATGGACTGAGTGCTGTAGTCTACTTGTTAACCATTGGTTGAAAGTGGAGCAAAAGCCAGTTATAAATTTGCCAAACATAAGATATCCATTTGAAAGTGATTTTATTACATTTGTGAAATGAAGAAGGTCATTAGAAACATCAAGATTTTCCCTTTTTTGCCTTGGGGCCCTGAAATGCCTAATGTGTGATTTGCACTTACTGCACCAAACCAGCTTTCTGCAGCTTTGAATTTTCAGGTGAAAATTATTTCTTATTATGCTTTCTGAACGTGTTTCCTTAAATTTCCATTTCTGTGAGCTTGCTCTATTATTTCCACTAAACTAGACTTTCTGAAGCTGCAACAATTCTTTTTGCGTAACATAGAGCAGGCTTACCTAAGTTAAAGCTCTTCATATTAGGCTCGACCCTGACATGTCATTTGAAGAAAAAGCTGAAGAACAGCCAGAAACATTTGGTTGTTTTACTGCATGTGTTTTAGTTATAGCCCTGGGCTTACTAGGGATTTTCCATGCTATTTTCCTTTGATGCTAGTGTGACACAATTTATAGTTCACTCTTAGGAGTGCCAGCTCACACTCAAGTAAGTTCTGTTCAAGGATTAAATAGAAGGCAGGGATGGGATTCAATTCCTGCATGATAAAGGTGAATAGAAATTATTCTATTCTTAGTCCTTGTCTCGAATTTTTTAGTGACAAATGATGCAAGTGGCTTGCTTTTAATTGTTCCTGAAGAATTCCTGCCCTCATTTCCTCATGTGAATGAGTGGAGGATTAGGTAGAGCTTCCACATAATTTGGCAGGCTTGGAGACTGGAGCTAGAGGAAGTGCAAAATTCACAATCTTAACATAACTCTCTTTTTGTAAGGTAGAAAATGCACATTCCCAAAAGCTTCCCATTTCCCAACAGCCTGAGAATTGTTTTCCTTTATCCTTCAGGCACTGTAATTGTGACCTTCCCCCTGAGTTGGCAGTTCTCACTGAGTCAAATTCCATGAACCTTCTGAGCTTGTTTGACTTGAGGCTGCAGATATTCCATATTGGATAAGATCCCAGTAATCTGCTGTGCTTTTCCTTCTGTGTTACTTATATACTGAAACAGCAGCTACAGAAATTCTATAATTTCTGTGACTGATGAAAAAAACTCTTAAAATATAGGGTCTTGGGTACTAGTAAGTTTCCCTTACCCTAATTTGTAAGGCCTTCTCTGATGAAGCATGGTGGAGCATATGAATTCAGTATTTCTGCCACTGCTTAAAGCTTAAACTCATCTCTGAAGATGCAATTATTTACGGTTTTCTCCCTTTCAGCTTTATGGCTCCCAGCAAGCATGATTAAGGGGGAAAAAAATAAAAAAGGCTAAGTTGCAAACGCGCGGCATCTCTTGAGGAGATGGAGTAGGCGGTGAGAAGGGAATTAGCTTAAGACTTCTGTTGTTAAAGGATAAAATTATTCAGATAAACTGTTTGTAAATGTAAAGAATAAATACTATTTGGAAAGTGTGCCTACGAGTAATAGATAAGGACTGCAGAGATGATTTTTTAAAACATTATCCAACCTGTTAGGCTTTTGAGATGGAAATCCTTATTTTTGTACTTGTTTCACTAAACTGCTATATTAAATTTTGTACTTAGGGAGGTCACTTTCTTCACTGTCTTACTAACTCAATAGACCTCAGTCTCGACTGGGCCTTCTAGGCATTACTTCAATACAAATATATAAATAATGATTCTGAAACTGGAAAATCTCCTGGTCTATTTTAAATGGGTATTTGTTTTTAGTCAAGATATCAATTACTGAGATGTCCTATTATCAGAGTTGCAGCTGTGAAGAAGGCAATAGGAAAGTAAAATTTCCTTCATTTGAAGAGAGAATTGAATCTGAAGATCTTGATAAGCCTTAATTTTCAAAATTTCTCTGTTTAAGGAATAATCTTGCTTTTTGGTTGTACTCAGATTTAATAATAAATATTTCAGAGGCATTTGCTACTAGTTATTAGGAATATTTTTGCTTTGTTTCGTAACACTTGGTCTATGTGTATCTTTACTCACTAGAACAATGCTTAAACTGAGCGAATGACCGATTAATGTCAGCAGTGGGTGAATCAGTGAGAATGAGTGGTGTGGTTTTTCTGGAGAGTGAAGAAATCTGCATGGCTGAAATGCTTCTGAAATGATTTCTTTCTAGCAGAAAAATTTATAAGTATGGTTGGTTGAAACTGCTCCATCGAAATTGTTTCTCAACAATAAGTTAGTATGTTGACTAGAAACATGTTTTTCCTCCAGAAATATTTCTTCTGGAAGATGTTGATCCTTCTCTTTTTAAAAAGTCTTGGTGCACAAGGCCCATATATTTTGCCCAAACTTGCTAAATGTTTTTCAGGGAAAATTATATATGGCTAGATTTGCACTGGGAAAAAATCCCAAACCCTTGTTTGGGATCTAAACTTCCTTTATAGGTAAAGCTGACAGGGAAAGTAACAGATCTGAGGGCCGTCAAACTTTATTATATTTCCCATATCTTGCACAAATCTGAACCTAGTGACTTGTCTTGATTTGTGGCATAATAAGATGTTAAATAAGACCTGTCTTTCTGTGAGGTTGGAAGCATATTGATAGGCAGGATAGGAATGCTTTATTGTCACTACCTGTGTACTTGATGTTTTTGAGATTTCTGACCTAAGAGAGTTATTTTGGCGTCAGATTGACATGAACAATACGAAGAAGGGTAGAACAGTATAGAAAAAGTGTTTGTGACTCTATCCTCTCCCCTCAAAATAGATGTCTCTTATACTGGAAAGGAACTGGTTAGTAGCAAATGAGAATCCTTCAAGAGGGAAATCAAATGTCCCAGTACTAATTAGTTGAAATTAAGATCATTCAAATATTTATATAGAGAAGGCAAGTATTCCGGGAACATGCTGGGATAAATCACATGGTTGGAATATTAATAGTGAGGCAATAGATCTGAACAGAAAGAATCAAGGTGAAAACATAGGGGAGGGATTTTACTATTTATCAAAAGACAATTACACTAGCTGCTAAACACAGATGGTTACTGGAAGAAGTGGTAACAATGAAATTTTGCATTTTCTCTGTCAACGTAATACATAAAGGGGAATTAAGATGGAAAATCTACCATGGGCCACAAAATCAAGACAAAGTGACTGAACCAAATACTGAAGATGCTGAAGGAAACTTGGATCCATCTCTACAGTTCTGTTACTTCCTTCCCTAGATCTGAGTGCAAATGTGTGTGTGGACAGTTCAGGTGCAAATTGAGGTCCTGGGTCAGGCACGAGCTCTGGGCCAGCCCAGGAGGAATTTGAAGCTGTGCTATCAATGAGCACGGACCTGAGAAGGTACCCACAGCTGGTCCCTGTGTCAGCAGCATCTTACAGGTTAATCCCTTGGTCTGAGTGAATTGCAGGCAGCATGACCTTTTTACTGTCCCAGGCTGCAGGTGTCCCAGCAGTGACACACAGAACAGGTTTGGGAAGAATGCAGGCTGCTCTGTTCTGTCTTGGAAGAACGGACACTTGAATCTTCGACAGCTAAAGTGAGAGCTAAGTCCCATCATCTAACAGTGGCAGGCTTCAAAATGGAAAACTGCCCAAGTTTTTCTAAGTAAAGCCCCTGAGATTCTGGGGTAAATCCTGTGCTGCTCCTGGCTCAGCAGAATCTCCAAGTCTCCTGAGGAGCCTGGGCACACTGAGCATGCCTGGGAAGGGCTTAGGAGCTGGTTCTCAGGATGAACAGGCAGAGGGGACGCCCTGCTTTTATACCTTCAGTCAATAGTTTCCTGTTGAAGGCAGGATTTTATTAGTTAAATATATTAATGTATTTTGTAATATTACCTGATTTCTTATTCCAAGAATCTAAGGGATTGGCCTGGGTATTACTACTTTGATTTGGTTCATTTTTACTTCACTTATCTTAGAACATTTCTTTGGCACTTTCTTAGAAAAGAAGTGGAAGTGAAATCATTAGCAAGAGCTGAATAATTTGATAATTTATTAATAGTCCCATTGGTCTATTTTCTGTGCGATGGATTGTTTTGTTATCCTACTAAAATAAAAGGAGGGAAGGTAGAACTGTTCCAATTTTAATTATTCCTCTTTAGCTTACACTGCTTCAAAATCAGCATTAAATACATGCTTTTTTTCCTAGGTAGTACATCATAGTGCCACATAATGGCAGAAGGGTTCAAACAATGTGAAGCCTGGAAATGTCAAGTGTGAAGGAAATGAACTGGCACACTGTTTTAATTTTTCTTCCTTTTTATTAAGCTTTATAACGTTGCATAGCCACAAAGTGTGCACGGCAGTCAAGGGCAAGAGCAAAGACAATCACCTGCATGAGAAACACAGGCAAAGTGCAGTCCTTGTGCAGACAGGTACCATCTTCTCCATCAGGAGGTCAGGAATGAGAATTCCCCAAAAGGGGAATCTCTCAGCTGAGAGCTTGGACTGCTTTGAGCCATAAGCAGGCTCAAAGTTCCCTGCTCAGGTGTTGGTGTGCCCTTTGCAGAAGGCACAGTGCTGCAGTCCAGCATCTCTCCTCACAGCCCCACTAATAAAAGAGTGATTTTCCCTTGAAAACTGCAAGAGAACTTAGAAATTCCAGATACAGTAAATTTCTCATTGCAAGGTGCAGTTACATGTGTTTAAAACACCTTCAGAGCAGTATTGGTGATTAAGCTTAGGATCTATTCATTTTTCTAAGCAAAATTAAATGTTGTGAGAACATCTCCAAGGGAAGGTCTGGCTGCAGTTTATGCAGATGTACCCTTGCTGGAACAGGAACAGATAGCACAAACTTGGTGTGGATTAGAAAATGTGTAAATCCAATAAATACTCCACAGTCTGTGCTGGGCCCTGTATCAGTTCAGTTACAGGGTTGTTCACACCTCTGCTGGATCGTTTAAAACTAATTCAGGTATTTCAGCTGCTAGAACACCTTTCCTTCAGTCTAGGCATTCATTCAGGACACATAGAGCATCATTTTCTTCTTTCTGTATGCCTGTATTCAGTGAAGGCAAACATCTGTGTGACTGTAGTCATGGCTGGCAGCAGCACAGCCATACTCTCAGATTGAACTATCCAAGCACAGTTTCAGTATCTAGTCCTTCTCCCTTCATTCCAGTGAAATAAATATGGTGTGACTTCATTCGCACCAATTAATTTAGAGGGTTGTGGACTATAATTAATGCAGCAGTCCATACATTCCACACTGACTTTTTTTCTAGTTGATTCTAAAATATACAGAAGCATCGTTCTGGAGACAGTCATGGCAATGCCCCACTGAGGAAACCCAGGCCACCACCTGTCATCTGTCTGTGACAAGAATCCCAGTTTAGGAAATGGAGAACTAGTTTTGAGGAGGATATTTCCCTGAATTTCTCTGCTACAGTGGTGTAATAGCAGGGACATAAGTACTGTTCTTGAGTTTCACTCCTCTGGGCTCTGTGGTGGTTGGCATGCTTTGGACCACCTCTTCAGGGTCAAACATGCATCCATTTTTCCTGTGGAAGGATAACAGGCCCATTGCTGTGCCATGTGGAACATCCTCAGTTGGTCTAAATCTCACTGAGAATTTATTGCAGGAAATCTTGGCTCTGCTGAAGTCAATGGCAAAACTCTCACTGACTTCAGTGGGGATCAGGATTTATTCCAGCTAGTGCAGTGGAAACACAGTTTTTACCAACTGCAGATCTGGCTCCATTGTTTGACACTGGTTCTCAGTTTGGTTTTGTTTAAAATTTTAAAGGAGGTTGTAAAACAGTCCCCCCAAGCTCTGGAGCCCATGGAGCTTTTGTCTCCATGTGATAAGTTAACAACGTGTGCACGTAGAACTTGGTTTCTGTATAGAAATAAACTGCATGAAGGCAGTTACTGATTCTTTTTGTTTATATCATTACTCTGCAGTACAGCTGTTATCCATATTAAGGCATATTTTCTAACCTCCAGTATTGTTAAGAGTAAAAATCCATCTTAATTAGTAGAACTAATGGCTGGGTTGTTTTGTATTTGTATAATCTACTCTGTCCCTTACTTTTTTTTGGATGAATCATATACAAATAAGGACTTTGATTTCAAATGTAGAGGGCCAACCCCTCTCCCTTTCAAGTTTATGTGCAGAAGTTATTTCAATTTGAGCAGGATGGGATGGATGAAACATAAAAAAGCCACATCATCAGCTTAAAATACAAGTCCAATAAAAATGAAGTTGGAACTTTACCAGCTGTGTACTGATGAAAGCATATGAGATTTTAAGAGAAGCTGCTCAATATGGACCCAAACCCAAACTAAAACAAAACAAAACAAAACAAAACAAAACAAAACAAAACAAAACAAAACAAAAAGAGCCATCATAAAACTGAACCAAAAGGAGGAACTGGGAGAAGCCTGGTGCAGACAGCAATTCCAAATAGGGGTCATTTGAAAAGATAAGAAAAGGGATGTTTGAATGCAATGTACAAGTTGATCTACTTCATCATTCAGAATAATCTTTCCCTTTTTATCCTTAACCAAAAAAATGGGAAAGCCAAACCAGAACATCAAACCAAGCAAGTAGAAATCATATACTGCTATAGCTGATCAGGGCTGGGGTCCATAAAAACCTCATCATGGGCAGGGAGCAGGACTGGCTTGCTGTTATTTTTCTTCTATACCCTTCATTTGTATCCATAACATAGAGGTGGAAGGTAATAGCTGGACCCTTAGTCATAAAGGAGCAAGAATAGTCAAGGATACCCAGGAAAATTCCTTGGCAGAAGACCAGCTTCCTGCAGGAAGCCATTGCCTGCAGCTTTCCAGAGAGGTCTAACACATGCAGATAAAGTGAGAATCAGCCTGGGGGGAGGTTGGGCTGTGGGCTGGCAGGGCCAGCAGGAGCACAAGAACGGCTAATAGGATTCTGCAAGGTTAAAGAGTAAAGTGGTGAAAACAGCAGATGATCCCAGTAATGTAAAAGCTGAGTAAATATATACATTATTTGAAGGGAATAAGCAGTATGGCATTTATCCTGGCCATATGGAAACAAATATAACTTGTTTTTTACCATAAAGGCCACCCTTGATTATTTAATTATTTAAAAATCCTTCTTCTATATTGTATTTATAGTATTCCTAAAGACTTTCAGGGTCTATTCCTCCAATTGCAGATATTTAATATAAGATTGCAGGAAGCACTTTCAGTCTTATTAGCAAATAGTCCAAATATTTTTTCCTGTGAAATGGCTGCTTAGAGTAATTTATGGGATCAGATGAAGATCTCTGACCGTGATTTGCCTCTGCTGGTGGCACTTTTTCCATTTGGTTCCCTGCTGTCAACTGGAAACCAAGACTGCAATACAACTCATGCCGAGGTGCTTTAAGTTTGCCAGCCTCGTCTGTCTCTGGTGGTTTCCATACGGATGCACAGCCGGGACGGCGCAGCCCGCGGGCCTCGGGAGCGGGACGCTGCCCCAGCTCCCGGGGGCTCCCGAGGCCGTCGCGGGGCGTTTCTTTTCGCCTCCACACGCGTCCCGCCAACTCCCGTCCCCGCCGGCGGGCCGGTCCCGGAGCGGGGCGCGGCGCGGGGCGGGCGCTGCCGGCCGGGGCTGCCCGGAGCGCG